>CAUYQU010105176.1:0-46137 GCA_963574635.1 Cheracebus regulus
AAAAAAAAAAAAAATCACTTATTTAGTATTTGTTTCAAAATGACCCTTTTCTGAATGCATTAAGTCTGTTTGGATACACGTATCCATGTCTATATCTATATCTATGAGTATTTCATTCACATGTGTGGTGGTACATTGACAACGGAAATATATGATGGAATATTTAAAATAAGGATTGACCTTGATAGGAGGGTAGGGTGGGGGTAAAGAAAAATTAGGACACCATGGTTGTGGCATACAATAGATTAAAACAGTTTGAATAGGTGGGGAAGTGAGAATTTTGTAATAAGGTTTCTTGAGGAGAGACAGCTGTCAAACTTTCCAAGTGAATAATATGGAGCCATTTTTGCATAAGAATAAATAGCATTCTCATCAGGGTCCAGAGTAGGGTACAGCAAGGGAGGCACACGGGAGGAAGCAGCTAATAAAATACTCTACAACTGATTCTCATGCTGGGCTACCTTCATAAACGTTAGGTCCCAGGTACCTCCCTCTACCACCTTAGACCCAGCCCGCCTTTCCTAACCCTCAGTAGTTCTTAAGGGAATCAGTATGTTACAATATTGCATAATAACCAATGTGCATACTTACTATTCTGAATCATGAAAACACTAAATCACTTCAATAATTCTAACTAAGAAGTCAAGGAAATGCACTTAAAAATTCTAAGTAAGTTAAATGTTAAGTTTGGACACACAGAGCATTAAGCTTACATTCTCTGAAATAATGCAGTTCAGCCAGAATGCTTCATAACTGATAATGCTTCAGGACATCCTGAAATTATTGCACATTACTGTTTGCACATTACATGTGAACATACCTTTCCCCTTGCCTCTGATAGCCAGAGTCAGGCTCCAACAGCTGCCACTGCACTCCTTGTGCTCACCACCTTCATCCCTCTCTGATAGGTCAGAGCAGTCACCCAACACCAACCCAACCTAGGCCCACTGAAGTCAACCTTCAGAGAATTGGAAATTTCGATACAGAGGTCACCAGAATGTGAGCACATTTATCATCAAGTTGTGGAGACTAAAGACTGCCAATTCCTGCAGTTTGTGAAGCTGGCGCATCCTTTCTGGTGCTGGCTGTTCCCCTCTTAAGAGTCCATAGGAGAGATCATCATCTTTCCCATAAATCTCTCTTTTGGTTTAAGTTCGCCAGTATTCTGTTCCTTGTAACTCCCAGTGCCAAAACAGACACAGACTCCTACTCCATGGCAGGAATTGTGCTACCTGCTAGGGTAATGAAGATAGATATATAAATAATAGTTTCTACCTTTTAAAATCTCACAGAACATCAATAGTAAATGTGGTCTTACTCTCACTTATTTGATTAATCTATAATTAATATATTTGAGTGCATGCCTTTTCTCCTATGAGAAACCCCATTCATGCAGTTTGACACTGGAAATTCTGGCAAGACAGAGAGTTTATCAGGCTTTGTGGTTATGTGTATTAAATACAGGACTTCTAATTGCTATTGGTAACTTGTTTTTAACTATTGGATATAATTTCCTGATAAAATGTTATCTTTAAAATATCATTTGATCTCTGTAAAACTTAAATACCAATTAGAGACATTTTAGAAAAAAAAATTATTTTGTTTGTTTTTGAGCCAGGGTCTCACTCAGTCATGTAGGCTGGAGCGCAGTGACGTGATCCTGGCTTGCTGCAGCCTCAACCTCCCAGGCTCAAGTGATCCTCACACCTCAGCCTCGCAAGTAGCTGGTGCTGCAGGCACTCACCACCATGCTCAGCTAATTTTTTAAAAAATTTTGTAGAGACAATGTCTTGCCATGTTGCCCAGACTAATCTCAAACTCATGGCCCCAAACAGTTCTCCACCTCAGACTCCCAAAGCGTTGAGATTACAAATGTGAGCCACCGAGCCTGGCTATATATATATATATATATTTTAGAGACAAAAGTAATGTAAATTTCCCAGATAGTTAACAAGAAAGGAAGGAAATTACTGTAAATGTAAAACTTAAGATTTAAGTGAATTTTTTTTTTGCACTTTGAAAATACATCTTGCTTTAAACACACAAAATCTTAGCAGCTGGAAGCCTGTTATGTGTTTAATTAAATGGCCCACATATGTGTTTGTAATGCATAGCCCTGCGGTCTGTGAACGGAATCCTGGAATCCCCGGGGTGTGCTATCAGCCTTTTGCCTCACTGAACTCTCCTCTGGAGGCCATGGGAAACGGGGTACTTGTTTTTCTCCTTGGTTCCACATTTCCTCCATCAAAGACTGCTGTGTAAACAGACTCATGTTCAAAAGGTGCTGGACTCCACTGACCTAATCCAATCTGAAGGCCAGATCTGTCCACAGGTCCTCGGGATTAGGCCAGCAAGGCCAGCAAGGCCAGCTCGCCCTGACTTTGCCTAAGGGATGGTGCAGCAAGCCTGGGCCTGCCCCAAGCCTGATTCATCTGATTGGTTTCCCTTTTGCGCCCTTCTTCCCCTGGGAGAGGAGATCCTCAGCAGGGACTGGGGCCCACAGACCACGGAAGCGGAGACACGGATTCTTCCTCAATGAGCTGAAGTTCTCCAGATGGCAGCAAGCGCTCGTCATGCAAATTCTTGGCAGCAGGGAGCCTGTCAAGTGGCTACTGCTGCTTATTGTTACCAACACTCCCCCACCCCCTCCACACAAATGCAGAAGAAACACCATCTGTCGCCTGTGGGGCTGAGCGGTTCTTTCCAAGTCCCTTCTAGTCAGTGCGGCTCAGCAGCCCTGCGCTGCGAACGCAGCCCGAACAGGAGTTGCCTCTCCAGAGGCCTTGAGCCAGCAAGGACCCGGTCCCGCTCTGGCAGTCCGCCTCTTCCACGCCTCCTGGGCCTGGCCCCCCACTCAGGGCCCAGCCAGGGCGGTTTGCTAGCAGATTTCTCATAAGACAAGTTACGTAACAAAATAGGAAAAGGACTGTGTTTCTCCCTTTAGATTCTGGGAAAGGAGCAAGATGAACTGAGTCAGCAACGTGTCTCCATCACTAGCGAGAAATGTTCATAGAAGCTAACTGGTTAAAGAGCACAGTCCCGATGCAGAAAGCACAGCCCCGAAGCTAAGTTGGTACCTAGAACAGCAGCGTGACTTCGGGTTTGTGTTCTCTTCTCTCTCACTGGCGTGATGTCTCCTGATGAATGATGAACTCTCGGAAGACCTAAAAATGTTTTGTACAAACGAAAGCTGTCGTCAAAAACTCTAAGCTGTGGAGAAGGCCTAATACGTTGTCCATCTTTGAATTCTGAGACCATCGTGAAGTCATTCGATAACTGTTTTTTCTTGTGGTTTCTGTTGGATTGGAGGGGGGCTAGTTATATATACAAATGCAAATGCAAACGAGAATAATATGCCATGTCATGTCTGCATTTTGAATGTTTTCTTTTTAACACCAGAGGTCTAGGAGAGAGTTGTTCAGATGCCTCACCTCAGGTCATACTATCTTCCTTTATTTGTGTAAATCTCGCATTTTATTTTTCGAAACTTCCAGTATTAATCCCCCATAGACATAGACATGCATAAAATGTAATCTCTGTCTTTCAAATCTACCTTTCAAACATTTGCTTAAATGCATATTCCTGAAAATATTCTACGTTTATCTTTTACATGTGTTCATTTTTAATTTACATAGATTGAACCATGATTTGTATCATTCCTGACCTTTTCACCATTATTATGCTTTGAAGTCTACTCCATTGCCATTCTTCCCCACACAGATGTCACTTTGCCATGAAGGGTCTCATTCTATTCCATTTTTCACACCATGGCTTGTGTTAAAGGGTAAATTTGAGAAGAAAGGCTGGGCATGCTCTTCTCTGTTCCTTCTGTCCTTCTTCTTCATGGGTCCCAGCAACTTTCAGATAGTTCACCTTTTCTCCCGCTTAGATGTGGGGCCACACATAGGCACCTTGCCCAAGGTGGAGATCCTGTCCACTCTGACTTTCAGTGTTTGGGCCCTTTCTCCCACACTAAACATCTTCCAATGCCGTTACCAGTAATAAAAGCAATATTTAGATCTCCACTCATTCTTGCTTTTATTTCTCAGTTTGTTCAGAATCCAGATAAGGAAGATAATTATTCTTTACTGGTAGCCTTCTGGGAGACCCCAGGAGTCTTTAGTCAGCTAGATTTCATGGTTTGCATTTACACATGATATTTACATATTCCACTGGTGATAAACGCATACAGTTGCCTTCTCCCCTCTGCTAACAATAGTAGCACTGTAGTAACCAAGTCTGCCTGTGGACATGGGGGGAGATTCTCTGTAGTGTACATCAGGAGGAGAATTGTTGGATCATTGTTACATGAATATTTAATTTTGCTAAATACTGCCGTATTACTGCCCAAAGTGACTGCATTATCCTTACCTCCAACAACAGTTGATATTATGAGCAGTGGATATTCCAAAGCTACCTCACTTTTGCCAGGTAGCTCATGGCTGTTCAAATTAGTAAACATGGGCCAGGTGCAGTGGCTCAGGCCTGTAATCCCAACACTTTGGGAGGCTGAGGCAGGCTGATCTCTTGAGGTACGGAGTTCGAGACCAGGCTGGCCAACATGGTGAAACCCTGTCTCTGCTAAAAGTACAAAAATTAGCGAGGTGTGGTGGCATACACCTGTAATCCCAGCTACTCAGGAGTCTGAGGTGGGAGAATTGCTTGAACCCGGGAGGTGGAAGTTGCAGGGAGCTGAGATTTCACCACTGCACTCCAACCTGGGCGACAGAGCAAGACCTGTCTCAAAAAAATAAATACATAGATAAATTAGGAAGCACCTGCTCATATGTTTATTGATTCCCACCCCCAAGCTTTTGTGAATTATTACTCATACATTTTATTCATATTTTATTTGGTTTATAGACTCTCTTGCTTATTTTCCAAAAACTAATACACACACTGCATGTGTGTATTTATGTGTATGTAATATAATTCCTTGTTAGTTTTCATATTATAAATATCGTCCTTCAATCTATATCTGCCCATTAACTTTGCTTATGTGGTCCTTTGTTAAACAGAATGTTTATATTTGGATATTGCCAAACACATTCATTTTTCCTCTTCTCATTTGTGCTTTGGGTTATTGCTGGAGTCTCCTCCACATGAGATCGCAAAGATAAATTTCTCTTTTTTCTTTCATAACAGCTTTAGATTTTTGCCTTTCAACTTTAGCCATTTAATCTAATTTAAATGGATTTCTTTTCCTTTTTCTTCCTTTCTTTTTATATATGCTATGAAATATGAATTCCAAATTTATTTTTCTACATATGATAACCTAATTATTCTATTCCTTAATAAGGAATCCACTCTTTCCTTGCTGATTTCTTTTCTTTTCTTTCTTTTTTTATTTTTTTCAAGATGGTTTTTTACTCAGTCACCCAAGCTGGAATGCAGTGGTATGGTCATATTTTACTGCAGCCTTGCTTGACCCATCCTCCCATTTCAGCCTCCTGAGTAGCTGGGACTACAGGAATGCACCACCATGCCTGACTAATTTTTTAATGTTAACTTTTCATAGAAATGGTGTCTCGCTATGTTGTCCAGGCTGATCCCAAAGACTTGGCCTCAAGCAATCCTTTTTCCTCAGCCTCCCAAAGTGCTGGGATTACAGGCATGAGCCACTACTCCTAATCCCTTGCTATTTCTGATTATCATCTCAATGTCATGTATTTTTTCTCTACTTTCTGGACTCTATCACATTCTATTATCTATCTGTATGTTCCTGTGCCAGTACTACATTTTTAAACAATAGTTTTATAATATGTCTTAATTCCTGTTTAAGCAAGTCTCTCTTGGCTCTTTTTAAAAATTATTTTAACTATTCATGGACCTTTGTCTTTCTACATAAATTTTAGAATCAATTTTTAAAGTTACTCAAAATTTCTGCTGGGATTTTTACTGGATTTATTAGAATTAATAAATTGTAATGGAAATTAAAATATATATGCAGAATATTAGATATATCTCTCCATTTATTTGCGTTTCTTTATCTTTTTATTATGTTAATAGTTTATTGAAGCTTTTGAATTTACTATTATATCTCTATTACTTTTTTAAAATTTATTTTCCTTATCTTATTTCATTAGCTAGAAGCTCTCATAATGTCATCAGGGTTGAAAATGAACATCCTTGTCTATTCATGAATGGACTGGGTCTGGCACTCCTCCATTAAAGCCGACTGTGCTATAGATTTTTTTTTCACATAGCTCTCTTATATCTAGTATTTTCTGTGAAGCAAAATGTTGTAAATGTGCAAAATGGAATGATTATGCGGCTGTTGTGTTTTCTATATCAGCTCGCACAAAAAAATAAATACAAGTCCAATACAACTCAATTTCATTTTCAATGGTATTGAGGACATACATAGCCTATGCTGGAAAACATACCCCAGGGAGTCTTAAATGTTAACCTGCACTGAAATTACCTGAGAACTTATTAAAACACAGATTTTGGGCCACATTGCAAAGTGTCTGATTCAGTGAGTTTGGAGCCAGACTCCAGAATCTGCATTTCTCATAAGTTTCCAAGTGATGCTGATGCTGCTGGTCCAAGGAGCCACTTTGGGACCGCGACAGAATCACTTTCATTCAGTGTTGACCTTCACTTTGGGACCGCGACAGAATCACTTTCATTCAGTGTTGACCTTCACTTTGGGACCGCGACAGAATCACTTTCATTCAGTGTTGACCTTCTCACGGGAAATTTAATACTTTGTTTCATATTTTGTGTCTTTGGCCGATAAACCATATAATGTATTAGGTTATGTACTATATATATAGTAAGCCAGGTGCAATGGCTCACACCTGTAATCCCAGAACTTTGGGAAGTAAAGGAAGGCAGATCACTTGAGGTCAGGAATTCAAGACCAGCCTGGCCAACACGGTGAAACCCATCTCTACTAAAAATACAAAAATTAGCTGGGCATGGTGGCAGGCGCCTGTAGTGCCAGCTACTCGGGAGGAGGCTGAGGCAGAGGTTGCAGTGAGCTGAGATGGCATCACTGCACTCCAGCCTGGTTGACAGAGCAAGACCTTGTCTCAAAAAATATATATATAAATATAAATATATATAGTTACTGCTATTCATCCATTTCTGGGTCTTAAAATTGCTATTGAATGTAATTTAACTTAATATTAAACTTTTTCAAAAGAAGCTTAGTAAAATATTTATTTCTTTTCAACAAAAAGCCTCCTGATTATAGCTCTTATGTAATTACCTATCGTATGTTTCTCAGACTTAAGAGTCTGGTTGGCTTCCCCAAGTTCAAGTTAAATCCTGTCTAGCTCCTTGGAGAAAGATAACAGAAGGAAAATGTTCTTTGCTTAAAGTGATAGCATGCAGTTAGAAAATGCTTAAAACCCAGAATCATGTATCTTTATGGGAGTGGATCTTAGCCTTTAGAGTTAATTTTCTTCCATTTGGGAAATAGGCTGCTTCCCATGTCAAAGTATCCCCCCAAATTTTTGACTTTTAATGTCAGACAATCTTTACCAAACAATAGGTTTATGGGTTAAATATCAAAAAAACAAATATACTAATTTTTCTTTAAGATGTATCACGGACTTGAAAATCATACTAGCAATGCATATGTAGTGTTGTTGGGTTTAACTCCAAATGCTAAAAAGAAATCTAACTTAAAATTACAATTATGCAGATTTAAATATTTTTCTAATTTTTCTCCTAATTTCACATTCTTTTTCCAGTTGAAGTAATAGCTTCTACCAGGCTTGGGGGAATAACATAATGTTCGATGATTTTCAAATCTGTTAAGAGAGTATTTCTTGGCCAGGCACAGTGGCTCAACCTGTAATCCTAGCACTTTGGGAGGATGAGGCAGGCAAATACCGAGGTCAGGAGTTCAAGACCAGCCTGACCAAAATTACAAAAATTAGCAGGGCATGGTGGCACATGTCTATAATCCCAGCTACTCATGAGGATGAGGCAGGAGAATAGCTTGAACCTGGGAGGTGGAGGTTGTAGCGAGATGAGATCACACCACTGCACCCCAGCCTGGGCAACAGTGATACTTCATCTCAAAAAAAAATAGGAGAGAGCATTTCTTATGTTTTTGTCAAGACCCTAAGAATAAATTTCTTGATCATTAGCCAGCTTTTCATATGTAGAAAATCAGTTTGTGAGTCTCAAATGAAACCACTTTTCAAAGACTGGTTCAGGTATTTAGCTATAACTATCACACATCATAAATTGCAGAGATCACCTTAATAAATTCTAGTCAATCAGATTAAAACAAGCCTTTGTCATACCCAATTCTGTTGCTAGTATAGATATCACCAATGATTCTACATCTTCACATTTAAGTTCATAGTGCATGAGAAATGCACTCTCAATGAAGAAATTTCCTAAATGTCCAAAACATGATCTGTCCTGTTGAATTCTTTATAATAAAGTCTTATTTCTTTTAAAAAGCATCTTGGGAATCAAGTGACCATTTTTGCCTTTGTCTTCATGTTAAAGATAAAATTAGGAAAGAATATTTTGTCATTTATAATGGACGCTTCTTTATTCTCTGTTTCTTATTTAGAAAATTTTATCCCATTACAGATTTTTCTTTTTTCTGAATAATGCCAACTTGATATAAACTGGTTAGTTTTTTATTTATATCTTTACAGTTGAACTTTCCACAGTTTGGTCGTGATAGTTGGCTTCTTCTGTTAGCAACTTATGCTGTTTTTCCAGTGTCTTGTTTTGGGAGTGATTTGGGGGATGCGAAGCTTACTTTAATTTGCATATACTACAAAGAACATGAATTTTTGAAACAGGTAAATGTACATTTTAATCCCAATTATGCCACTTATAGCTCTGTGACTTTAGGCAATTTACTTAATCTCTTGAAACCTCAGATTCTTCTATTTTAAAATGGGTATAAAAGAACCTGCCTTTATAGGTTATCACAGCACCTGAAATTTATTTAAATTTAAAAATTTTGAAAGATAAGAGTATAAATTACATTAAAACATTATACTGAAAGAAATACTTAAAATCCCAAACAAACCTGCATGATGTATTAAATTAATTGGAGTTTGTAGAAATTAATTTATTCTACAAATATATATTTTGCGTATCTGCCAAGTTTATGATCTGGCTTGCCTGTGCAGATTCGGATCAGAGTTCATAGCTACCTATGGGAGCAATTCATACAATGTGTCCCTAAGGCAATATAACTGCCAGGCACTCTACCAGGCATTTTGCACAGAATCCATAAAACATTACTTTGGGGTAGATTCCTTGGCCTCTTTCCCCAAGGCCTGTGTTCTATTACAACATCATGCTGTGAAAAAGAAGGCTGACATTTACTCCTGGCAGAAGGAAGTCTTATGGTATTTCATCAAATCTGGAATATCATCTCTTGTAAAACACATCATTATTTTACATACCACTAAGAAAGATTAAGAAGCTGCCAATTAAATTATGACATCTTTTTTATCTCTTAGAATTTTAATTTGATATATACTAAAAGAGTCCATTTAGGTTTGCTTGAGATTATATATCACTTACGCATATATAAAAAGGAAAACAAGCAAAATAAATAGGGTAAGGCATTTGCAAGGCTTTTTCATATTTCTAGTTCTAAAACAGGTCATATAGAAGAATTGTTAATATCTGTTTTTCTATATAACATCATCATCTATGTCATCAAGAGCATTAGTATTGCAGCATTTCTCACTTTATTATCGTGTCTATTTTTTTTTCCAAGCCACTAACACTTTCTGCAAAGTTTGTATGCACCTATGCAAACAATACCACCCACAATATGACTGCCACCTAGCCAACACCAATTGTAAAAACACCCAAATACATAAAAATATGAAAACATTTGTATCTAGAATCATGAAATTCTGTGCCTATTGTATGAGCTATACCATATTTGTTGGAACTATTTTACTACTTCATAAAAGTTGAAATGAATTTGAGAGTTAAGATAGTTTTCTATGGTTTTTGCACTTTGTCCCATCTTTTCCAGGTTTTTTATCCTTAGTTTTTCTTCTTCTAGGATTGTTTTGTCCTTGACTCCCTTAAATTCCATGAAACAGAAACCTGACCACAGTAGCCAAGCCAAATAGGGATACAGTTTCCCCACATAACAAGGAAGTCTTGAAATTGAAGGGCTACAAATATGGTGATCATCAGTGTCCCATCTAAATCCATCCTGGATGGGTCCCATCCCAGATCCATATGGCTGTCCTTCATTCTGTCACAGCTCAGGCTCCATCACATTCTTGTACTTACGAGATAGCTGCTGTATCATGGCCACGTCCCCAGAAAAAAAGCAGGAGATGAACAAAGGGCAACAGGCTGAAGGAGTCAGCCCTTTTTATCAGTAGATTTCTTTTTACAGCTCACTGATAAACACTAGGTTACACAACCAACCCTCATTTCAAAGGAGACTGAGGAGATTAATATATTTTGATTGGAAACATTGTTTCTCTGATTATACTTGGTTTTTCTCAACTTAAAAGAAGAAGGAGGAGGAGGAGGAGGAAGAGGAGGAGGAGGAGGAGGAAGAGGATGAGGAGGAAAATGGCTAAAAAAAAAAAAAGAGAGAGAGAGAAGAAGAAACAGGATCTACTTGTTACCACTCTAGGGCCCCAAATGTTTAAAAGTATGCGGTAACATGATTGACACATGCACATGGGCGGTTACAGTTCTTGCTTTATTTTTATCTAATTTTAATTGGGTAAGGTTTCACTGAAAATTAGACAGATCTCTTAGATCAGTGGTCTCTAATCTATTTGGCACCAGGGACCAGTTTTGTGGAAGATAAGTTTTGTTTTGTTTTGTTTTGTTTTTTGAGATGGAGTTTTGCTCTTGTTACCCAGACTGGAGTGCAATGGCGCAATCTCGGCTCACCGCAACCTCTGCCTCCTGGGTTCAAGCAATTCTCCTGCCTCAGCCTCCCGAGTAGCTGGGACTACAGGCGTGCGCCACCATGCCCTGTTAATTTTTGTGTTTTTAGTAGAGACAGGGTTCCACCATGTTGACCAGGATGGTTTCGATCTCTTGACCTCATGATCCACCCGCCTCAGCCTCCCAAAGTGCTGGGATTATAGGCGTGAGCCACCATGCCCGGCCGGAAGATAAGTTTACCATAGATAGATAGTGTTGGGGGCAGGGGATGGGGATAATTTCGGGATGAAACTTCCACCTTGGATCATCAGGCATTAGGTTTTCATAAGAGCGAGCAGCCTAGGTCCCTTGAATGCGCATATGTCTCGAGATTCTAATGCTGGCCTATTGGCAGGAAGCCGAGCTCAGGTAGGAATATTTGCCCCCACAGCTCACTACTGCTGTGCGGCTGGCTCCCAAACAGGCCAGTGACCACTATCAGTTCATGGCCAGGGGATCGGGGACCCCTGTCCTAGATAATATGACTAATAAATTGTATGTCCTTGTCTTCACAGAAAGTGTTAACTGCAAAGTAAAAACAAATGAAGGATGAAAATGCTTACAGGCCAGGTAGGGTGGCTCAGGCCTGTAATCCTAGTACTTTGAGAGGCAAGCATGGGGATCACCTAAGGTTAGGAATTCAAGACCAGCCTGGACAACATAGTGAAAACTTATGTCTACTAATAATACAAAAATTAGCTAGGCATGGTGACACCCACCTGTAATCCCAGCTACTCTGGAGTCTGAGGCAGGAGAATCTCTTGAACCTGGGAGGCGGAGTTTGCAGTGAGCCCAGATGGTACCATTGCACTCCAGCCTGGGCAACAAGAGCAAAACTCCGTCTCAAACAAAAAAGGCTTACAAACAATTAAAGTAACATAATATTATACTGGTTTTCTAATCCCAAGCAATACATACTTACATACTTAACAAGTATTTAATGACTCTAGCTGGAATGAATGAATAAGTATTTTCCTCACTTTTCAAAAGATCAATTATAGTTTAGTTGGGTTTTCTTCTGCTCTACATTTCAAGAATAAAACTCTCTACAAAAGGCATAGAATAATACTTCCTTACATGTGAATAACACTTAGCCCCAAGTACTTTCTGCCACATTTCAATTTCAACTTTTGTTTTGTTTTTGTTTTTGAGATGGAGTTTCGCTCTGTCACCCAGGCTGGTATGCGGTAGCAAGATCTCAGCTCACTGCAGCCTCTGCCTCCCAGGTTCAAGCAATTCTCCTGACTTAGCCTCCTGAGTAGCTGGGATTACAAAGGCACGTGCCACCATGCCTGGCTAAATTTTGTATTTTTAGTAGAGACCAGGTTTCACCATGTCGGCCGAGATGGTCTTGAACTCCTGACCTCAAGTGATCGGCCCACCTCAGCCTCCCAAAGTGTTGGGATTATAGGTGTGAGCCACTGCACCCAGCTTTTTTTTTCTTTTTGATCCAGGGTCTCACAATCTTTGTGATCTCAGTTCTGTCTCCCAAGTTCAAGCAATCCTCCTGCCTGAGCCTCCCAAGTAGCTGGGATTACAGGCACCTGCCACCATGCCCAGCTAATTTTTTGTATTTTTAATAGAGACGGGGTCTCACCATGTTCCCCAGGCTGATGGCAATCCACCTACCTCAGCCTCCCAAAGTGCTCGGATTACAGGTGTGAGCCACCGCACCCAGCCTCAATTTCAACTTTCAACGGTTAAATAATAAAAGATATTTATTTGTATATTATTCATAAGTAGGTATAATCATTATACTAGCAGACAGCATGCCCACTGACTTTAGAGTTCAAATTTACATAAAATTTCCATTAATGTTTATTATTATCTCCTTACCTGTCTCACTTTCCACTTTTATCTGCATTTTGTTCTGCCTACCAGTTCTCTTGACTCTTCCATCTATGTATATACTTGGATTTTCTTTTTTTCCAGGAAATCATTACCCTTGCTATTCCTAATACTGATAAGGATAAGCTATTGTAAGCTCTTCCTTGGTAGCTATAGGCTACTCTTTCTTCCTTCTCTCTCCATTTCCATCTATCTGATTTTCCGGATCCTACTTCAATAGGTGGCATGAGAAAATAGACTTTGCTATGAACCTTCTTTTTTCCCTCTACCCTACTCTAGGAAGATATTGTCTCTACAACCTTAGAATCCTACAGTTTTAATCCGAAGTACACAGGGTGTTTCATTAACATCTCTTTTGTTCTAATTTTTAAAACCAATTGCCATCCATTATAATACTCTAACTTCAAGTCCATCAATTTCTATTTTATAACTACTAATTGGATTTGATAGATCTTACCGTGGTACATTCCCGTGGTTTTCATTTATTTTTGTTGTTTTGTTACCCTCTTGAGGTTCTTTATCTTCACACTAGTCTACATACTCTATGTTACTTTTTATCTTCATTAGATGCCAGCCTACTAGGAATCTGAGAATGTGTCTTAAATATTCTTTGTATTCAGTTAAGCCATCAAAGTATCTCTACGGAAATAGACAACAAAAATTTGTTAGATGAATGAATGATTCTTTAACCCAGATTTCTTCAGTTTCCTTTTCCTGTTTAAAAAAAAAAAAAAAGAAAAAAACTAATATTTTAAAGTCATGTAACCCTTTATTTCACTAGTCATTTAACATAAGAAGGCCGAATCAGAGGAGTGTTCTCTTAGTTGTTCATGTGTTCGGACTTCCAAAGTAAACACACACATTGAACTTGAAAGGCATCCAAACTGGTATGCCTAGAATTTCCTTTTCCCTTGGCAAACATTGTGAACTACCTTTCCGTTTGCAACGTTGTTTCATTAGGTCATGAAAATGGGCCCCATCAGAAGGTTGGCACATCCCATTAGTGGAGTTATACTCAAGTAAAGTTCAAAAAAAATTGGCAACAAAAATCGTTTGATCAATCTTATTGTTTTCTAAGAATTAGTTTGCTTACTTTTCTACTTTCTATGTTTTCATTTCTCAGTTTTCTTTTGCTTCTTCTCTCCATCACAGTATGCTCTAAGAATTCTCACTGGCCCTTTATTCATTATTTCAAGAAACAGTTATTGAGCTACATTTAAGGAAAGGACCCATCTCCCAATACTCACGTTCCACTCCAACTCCTCCTATCCACCAAATGTATGTATCTTTTGTTCCTTACTTCTACTAACATTTTTGTCTCTATGTCATTGCCATGTTGGAGCTGGTACTCACTGAAGAAAAACGATGGTCTTTGTTAATTGTACCAAAATGATGTAGATCATAAGACTAAAAATTATGACTTAAATGGCAGAACTGGCAGTGAATAAGCTAGATTACTTTCTCTTTCTACAATCACATTCTTTTGAGCATAGAGTCTAGGTATTTTTATTTTATTTTATTTTTTATTGTTATTGTTATTTTGAAACAGAGTCTCCCTGTGTCACCCAGGCTGGAGTGCAGTGGCACGATCTCAGCTCACTGCAACCTCTACCTCCCAAGTTCAAGTGATTCTCCTGCCTCAGCCTCCCAAGTAGGTGAGATTACAAGTGCCCACCACCATGCCCAGCTAATTTTTATATTTTTGGTAGAGACGAAGTTTCACCATGTTAGTCAGGCTGGTCTTGAACTACTGACCTCAAGTGATCTGCCCACCTCGGCCTCCCAAAGTGCTGAGACTACAAGGCATGAGCCACCACATCTGGCCCTTTTTTTTAAATTAAGTTTTTAAAACTTATACCGATATCCTGGCCTCATAGTTCTCAGCACCAATAAATATTTTCAAATAAATGGACCCACAGGAGAAAGTTTTCTTATCATTGTGGGTATGGAGAACACAGAGACACTGAAGAGGAAACAAGGTACCTATAACTCATATGCAGACAATTATACAAGGCCTCCCCTCTCTTCACTTTGCTTCTCTCTTCTTTTGCCTGTTTTCCTTGCAGTGTATTAATTTACACTGCTAGAAACTTTTCTCTGACAAACAGTCAAAGTGAAATTATATTTTTCAATAGATGTTTCAATGTAGTTCTTTCTAAAAGGTGCCAGTCTGTCCAGATAGGGCCAATTGTCACATCTCTCCCTTTCATGGCATTATACATCTTATCAGATGACTTTGGGGGTAGAGAGAATGTCTATGGATCAGGCATCATTTTAAATGCTTTTACCTATATATACAAAAATTATATGTGTACTATATATAAATTTTTATATATAAATTTATATATAGTACACATATAATACATATATATTATATGTGTATAAATTTATAAATATTTAAATTTATATATAAATTTATATATATATATGTATAAATAATAGGACCAATCTCATAGATCTGTTGTGAGTTTATATAAGAAAAGAGTCCTTCTGCTACTTTCCTACCTGGAACATAGGAACATCCAATCTAGACTGAGTGAAACATCAATTTCAATTGTGGTTGAGCCACATTGTAATCTGGACTGAGTAAAAAACCAACTTCAATTGTGGTTTAGTGGCATTGTATTGAGTCTATTGGTTATACCTGTTTAGTCCTTGCTAACTAATACAGTTAGTAATAGCAACTTAAAATATTACACAGGTGTTCCCCCTTCTAAGTGGGAGCTAAATGATGAGAACTCATGAACACAGAGAAGGGAACAACAGACACTGGAGTCTACTTGAGGGTTGAGGGTGGGAAGAGAGAGAGTTTATATAAGCTCACAACAAATCTATGAGATTGGTCCTATTACTGACATATATATATATATATATATATATATATATATATATATAAGCATGTAAAATGATGCCTGATGATTATTGTGAGATATATGTATGTGTGTATACACAGACACACACACATACACACACACACACTCACAATGAATCTATGAGATTGGTCTTATTATTGTCCCATTTAACAGATAAAGAAACTGAGTTGCAAAGTGTTTAAGTAAGTTGCTGAAAGACAGTTAGTAAGCTGAAGAGCTGGAATTCAAACCCAGGCAATTAAGCTCCAGTCTGACTCCAGAGCCCTCTTTCACAGTCCCTTTGAAGAAATGTTGTTTCCAACATCCCACCACTTGCTAGTGGAGAACTCAAAGTTTTATGAATCATAGTACAAAGTTTGTTCCAATAAACTGAACATTTTCTCTGTACATACAACTGTCTTCCTATGTTAGGTATCCACATCATATAAAAACTTTAAAACATATTTAATTAGAATCTGCCATAGAGCCTAACCTCCTGAGATAACCTTATTTTTGGCAGATATCTCCTACAAAACAAACTACAGAAGTTCTAATCTAACATTTGGGTTCTCTAGATGTAATAATTCCTAATTTATAAATGATCTTTTCTTTCTTTCTCCCTTTCTTTCTCTTTCTCTTCCTTCCTTTTTTTCTTTTCTTTCTTTCTTTCTTTCTTTTGTTGTTTGGAGTATTATGTTAAGATTCATGAAACACAGGAATGAAGATCTCAAAGTCTTCTCATCACCTAGAATATACTTAGCTTCTCAGAGATGTAAACAGCTTGGTCCCTTGGAAATTATTTTTAAAACTCTGGTCATCTTTTGTTTTGAAACTCAGCATTATAAAGTGTGTATTTGGATTATGAAGATTATATCATTTCCTTCTCCAGTGGGGTACAGCAAATGATAGAAAAAGGAATAAGGTAGCTCCATGAAGTTGTTAACCCGATGAAGCATAGAAGCTCATTAATGAATCATCTGAAATTAAAATTTGGCCAGAATACTATTCCTCACATTTCTCCAATATTAAGGTTATGTATTTGTACACAAAATAGAGCAAGAATTGAAGCAATTATCTAGATAGTTTAAGCTACAGACCACTTTCACTGATGACAACCCACACAATTATAGTCTCTATTTGGTTTGGCTGGAATTATTCAGACAGCTGCCTCAATTTTCCCCTTCACTTTTCATCCATAGACAACCCAAAGTAAAAGGACAAACCATAGTTGGAATTTTAAATGCACAGTTTCACGTTTTATTCAAAACATGAAACTTGTTAGACCAGAGAAGTCATCTCAAGGGAGAGATCATTCTATAATAATCAAAATAAATCCATTCAGTCTCTGATTAGAGTGACTTACTTGAATCCTAGTTAGCATTCACAAACGTCTGTTTTTATTCAACTTTCCAAAGTTAGGCAAAAAAAAATTAATTGTTAAACACCTACTATGTCAGGAACTATGGCAGTGTATTAATAGAGTTTATTTTATTTCATTCTTTTTAGAAACACTGTCTAAGTGGCAGAAACATTGTTCCATTTTGCAGAGAAATGAAACATGGAAAGTCAAGATTTTTTTAAATATAAGAAGTTTGCCCAACAGCACACTCTTAGTACTTAAAAAGCAGAGAATTCCTTTGATATGAGCCCCAGTATTCTATCCACTATGGAGACACAGATGCTAGAAAATTTTTTAATCAGAGAATTGAAAGGCAGTACCTTTTGATGGCTTTACTGCTTTTAGTGTAACAATCTCTTTCAAAAATAGAAAATCTTCCCTAAATTAATAATATTAAAAACCTTTGGAAACTGTTAACTTTTGCCTCTCAGTATCTCACTAGTAAATTAGAAATCTTAATTACTTCTGGAAGTCACTTCGTTTGGTTCAGCAAGCTCCAAGAGGATAAAAAATAAGAAAAGATAATAAAATCATATTTGAGAATACTTGTATTCACAAAATCAATTTTATCCAACAGATGATTGTTGTTATTCCCATTTTGCACTAGATACAAGTAAATAATACCATCATATAGTAAAATGAGACTAGTTTTTGAATAGACTTTTTGAATCAGAAGCTTAAGGTCTAATCTTAACATTGAAATGTATTTTGAAATGTATAATCGGCCAAACAATTACATTAAGCAAGGGTGCATTCAAAATAAATCCCAACTAACATGGAGTTAAGATCCCAAAGTAGTTCTGACATTTACATCTTGGAGTTGGTGTCTCACCAAGCATTGGTTTTGATCTTTAATCAGAAAAGCAGATCAGGATGACTTGGGAAACTTGATCCAATTTCACTGGCTCAGAGCTCATCCTGGTCCTATGGTCTGATTCCTCAAAGATAGGACCTGGACATATACATTTTGAAAATGTTTCATTCCTCTCCCATTCTGATCAATGTCATGACCAAGATGTACTCTAATAAGTAACAGATCCTAATATTTATATTATTACTAAAACTGAAGCCATTATTTTGAGAAGATGAACTCCAATACTTTGTTGGTTCTTCTAAAAATGCCATGCCAGGCAAGATGTTCTATGTGAACACAATGGAAATTTGTTGCAGCCATGGAGGACAATCACTGCCCATAGTACTTTGAAATGTTTATAGATAAACATCATGGAAGCTCTGCTTTATGGTACCAAGCTTTGGGTTTCTAGGCTCTCATTTATCTGTGTCTTTGTGGAGATCAGAACTGGGATTTTGGTTTATTTTGTTTTGTTAGAAATGTTGCCCTAGCCCACCTACAGTGGATCAATTCACCTACAGACAGAGGAAAATGCCCACATTTTAAATATTTCCACAAATAGCATCAATCCTATGCTCTAGGCTGTTGTTGGGCAAAACATGCACATTGACTTCTAACCAACTGTGGCAGACACCTACATTTCATATTTTTCCCAAAACATAACTCCAGATACCCTGCTAGTTAATGCTTATGAATAACTTATTTACAAATCATAGTAATAACACTTATGGATGATTTCTTGAAGGACGTTCAGGTTCACTACCTCATGTATACCATAAATTTTATCTTGGATCAAGCCAGACCTTCAGAGGCTGCATATGTGCACTAGATTGTCTGCACTCCTGAAGGATTTCTCTTGCTGAGTTACACTTTAGGTTGTACCATCTGAACCTTGGCTTTTTATGACAATGACAAAAATCAGTGATTCTGTCAGGTTATTTCAAGTAATGAGCACAAACCCATGTCTTGCAAGAAGAGCAGAACCACAATAGAGTCAGGGTCCAGGGAAACCTGCTATGTCATTCAGAAATTGCCACAGATCCCATGATCAGCTGTCTCAAACCTCAGCTCAGCAGCAGGGCTTACGGACTACACCACTGCTAGCCCAACAAAATCATCACCTCTGTGTGTCCCTTTCACTTTGTGCCTATTTATTATCTCAGCTGCCTCTTGGCCTTTGCAACCTAACTTTTCTCCCTGACCCTTCAGTTCTTGTTCACACTTCCAAATAATTGTCTCCGGTTTGTACCTTTTGTCTTCAAACACCCCAAAAGAAAACATGCAATTGTTTTCTCTCAACTTCAGTCATGCTTTCTAAGCAAAGCTTTTTTGTCAGATGGCCTTGTAGGCCACTAGCCAGTCTCTAAACACTAGTTACTCTTCAGCCAAGTGCCCCTCCTATCCCCAGGCTAATTAGCTGTGGCCATAAAGTTTATAATTGGGGCATGGATGTGTGTGTGTGTGTGTGTGTGTGTGTGTGTGTGTTAGAAGGGGAGTTACAGGGTACAGAGCACAGCTATTTGTAGGCAAGCCAGCTACAGCTAATTTCCTTTCCTTAGTGATCTGTGGCTATTGTAAGCACTTTAAATTGTGGTTTGTCCTGGTTTGCACTGAGAAATAGTACACAAAATATTTATAAGAGACTTGTATTGCATTTATTTTGGTTATGCTGTTGAGAATGTACCACTATGTCTCACTGAATATGCTTTTCACAGGTCTAGGTGAGAAATTTCTCTTATATCCTGATACAATAAAAGCTTTGCTTATCACGAGCTTCTAGTTGGTTTTGGTCTTACATGCAAGATGAAATTTGTAAATACCCATTGGAGCAAATCAGGGTTGCATTTGTGGTTCACCTCCGGCAACAACAGAATTTTGTGGTCTGTGTCTAGACCTCACCCTTATTCCTACTTTTACTGTATTTTTCTGTTTTGATTTTATTTTACCTGTTTATTCTCATTTATTTTATTTTTATATTTTATGATGTGTATCTACTTAAGCCATAGCAAATCTTAATTTTAGATGAGATAAAATATGAAAAATGACAAAAGCTGGCTAGGCATGGTGGTTCATGCCCATAATCCCAGCACTTTGGGAGGCCAAGGCAGGCAGATCATGAGGTCAGAAGTTTGAGACCAGCCTGGCCAACATAGTGAAACGTGGTATTTACTAAAAATACAAAATTAGCCAGGCATGATGACGGGCACCTGCAATCCCAACTACTTGGGAGGCTGAGGCAGGAGAATTGCTTGAACCCAGGAGGCAGAGTTTGCACTGAACCGAGATCAAGCCACTGCACTCCAGGCTGGGCAAAAAAGCAAGAGTTCAGCTTGAAAAAAAAAAAAGACGAAAGTTGCAATTATATAGTTATATATTAACATAATTATTCATTCACTAAACTATATTTTTCAAGAAAAAAACAGTCATATTATTATGTTTGTATCTATATAATTCATCCCAGTTCCAGTCCACACACAATAAGCACTTATTACAAATTTGTTGAGTGAATGAATGGTTCAACGATTTTTACCAAATATTGGAAGATGATAAATTTCACACTGCAGATATTGAGTAAAATATGCATCTGAAAAATAAGATGATTTTAAGAAAACCAGAAAATTTTATGACATATCTTGGTAACAATATTGGTCAGATCTTAAATTCTGACTCATCATAACTACAATATCTCTTTTCTTTTCATCAAACAACACTACTACAGTCACAAATAGCATGAAAGTGAAATTCATTTAAGTTCACAAAGTTTATAAGGACAAAACATGAATTACATTTTATAATCACTGAAGACCAAAGCCAATACTTTAAAAGCAAATTGAAAATTCTTTTAGTAATTATTGTTGTATTACTATTCATCATTGTAACCTGACTCTGAATGAAGTTGTATTTTCGTGTTAGTGTCCTTTGAAATATGTAATTCCATAAGCATTTCATTGTGATGAAAGCTCTTGTGTCCATCCAAACAGAGAAAACACTGTATCACAAGTTACTCATGGTGAGTTTTTGGCAGCTACTTAAAGGAGACAAAAAAAGAGGAATTTAATATAATTCAATCAAAGACAGGGGAATGCACATGAGAGAAAAACAAGGCTGAACAGAATATTAGTAAAGTCAGCATTATAACTGAATGCAATACTTTATGGTATTTAAAAACCGGCTAGAAGGAATGCATTGTGTTAGCATCATACAACAGCTAATTCGTATGTGTGACTTCTAAAGTTCAAGTAAAAACTTGGCAGTACTAGACATTAGGGTATCTGGCATGAAGATATCACTTTATGTTTCTGGAAAGATAAATAGCCAGCCGTAATTTTTTTCGTAGGTTAGGGAAACCCAGGATGCCATCAGCTTTCCACAGCGTGCTCTTGTCTGCATCTTGAACAATTTCAACATGTCACTGGAAGTAACATGTTGCACTGTTCAAAGGCTGCCTGAAGAGGAAAGCAACCCTTTCCCATTGCACTTCCTCTATACCAGCTCTAAACACCTTCTTAGACTCAAAGATAAAAGCCCTTGACCTTTTTACTTAAAACTGAAGTGTATGATCATTGGAACTGATAGTCTAGGAGCCTACCCTGCATGGACTCCCTTCCAGATCCTGAATGAGAGCAGTGATTTCACATATCCTCTTGGTTTCAGATTCCTATTCACTATTTTTTAAAAGAAGCATCGTTGAGAGTAAAATTTAGATTCATAAAACTCTGCATTAATTATATACTGACTCTGCACTATTAAAACAAAGCCCTTTGACCAGCGGCCATCAGATACCTTTCAGAGGAGGGAGTCTTGGCTGTTATTCTTACAGCGTCCCTGAAAGCGCCCTGATCCTCTCTCTGGCTGCAGCTTTTGTTTCCAGCCCTTCTTTTTTCAATGGTTGTCATGGAATCAACTTATTAGCATATGAAAAGCCATACACAACACTTTTCCCTTTACCCCTCGATCCCCCACAACCAAAAGCCTGTTGCTAAAGCCTTAGTCCTTAATATTCATGTAAAGGAGGGTGGGGTGTGAGAACAGAAATAAAATTGTGAGTGAACAAACAAAGACGTTTTCAACTTGCATCCTCTTGGGCAAAAATGGCTGATTTTTAAAGAGTTAGAATTTTTTCAGTTTCTGTCTTTTTACTGAGCTTCCCCAGATTTTGGCAACTGTAGTCTCCTACCCTGTTATAATTGACCTTATTCACCAAAATTGGTTTTAATTGCCTCATCAGTCAGAGGACAGACATGTGTGCTTCTCAGCGTATTATGACAACTTTTGCTTAATTTGGGATTAATTTCAATAATCCTCATGTTTTCTTAAAAATAATTTCTAAATTTCTCTAAAATTCTTAGTTCAGAAGTAATAGAAAATTATATTTTTCTTTTATGTGATCTTATAGGTTATCCGAACTGATGAAAAAGAATAGGCTTGTGTTTGGTTTCTGAAGTTGTCTTAGCCCATATTAATAAGCTACCTTTTGTCTCACCTTGTGTATATGGTCAAAGTGATGCATTGTTTTTCTGTGTAAAAATAAATCTTGCCAACTCCTCCCAAATATGCTTATGTAACTAACTTGAAAAGGCTCTAGGAATGTTGCCAAATAGAGAGGAGACTTCTCCATTTTTTTTTTTTAATAACACAGGGGGTCTCACTATGTTGCTCAGGCTGGACTCAAACTTCTGAGCCCAAGTGATCCTCCCACCTCAGCCTCCCAAAGTGCTCGAATTACAGGTGTGAGTCACCACACCTGGCCAAGAGAAGACTTCCTAAATGGCCGAGAGACTTTTTAAAACAACAAACACAACAAAAATCTCATGAAGCACACCATATTTCATATTCTACAGTCATATACACAAAAACCCATTGTACCACCTGCAAAAATATTCTTGCACAGCATGTAAATGTAACACTATCTGGCTTCCAGGAAATTTCTCAACCTAGTCCCCATCCCCAAAACCTGTAGTAAATACCTACTATAATGGTGATGATGATGATGGTGATGATAATGATGATAGTTAGCAAATAATCAGAGCCGTGTGATGTTAAAAGCATGACATGATTGATTGATTTAATAGTCGAACTAATCAAAAGAACAAAAGTTGATTACTTCTTCAATCTGAGGACTTACTACACTCAATTGTGAAAGTTCTTTTAGGGAACAAAATTCTAGTAAAATATACTTCTGTCCAAATATGACCACATTGGTTTGGATAAGCCACCTAGATAGTCCACAGATGGTGTCAATCAGAATTCCTTTGGTGGTTAGTGACAAACAATCAATTTAAGTGAATAAGGAAGAAAACAATGGAGGAGGGTAGTTATTGACTCTGGAAATGAAAATCCAAGGGAGGTACTGGCTTAAAGCAGGGCTAAATCTGAGGATAAACAGATAAATGTCAAGTGTCCGATCTTTGGCCCTTTCCTTCCTTCTTCTTTCTCGTCTGTCATCCCTTCATCTCTCAGCCCTACTTTTGTAGTGGAGCTTCCTTATGCTCTAATACAATGACGGTTCCCTGGAGCAGCCCAAGAAAATGGCTGAAGGAAGTTCTAGATTTACATCCCCTTTGTTTAGTAACCCCATCAGAAAGAGGTCACTCCTTCCTCTGGTTCCCATGTAGCAAAAGCAGAGAAAGATTCTAACTGGCTTTGTTTGGTTCATAAGCCCAAATTTTAATTGCATCTCTAGAGCCAGGGAAATAGTTAGCCAGTTCTTGTTACTGCCTACTTAGATGTTTGCAGCTGCAATGTCTGTTATACAAAAATAAAGATGAGAAAGCTTTCAGGGGATGATGGATAAAATCAATAGCTACCTATAATCCACTCCTCCATGTTTACTCCATGGAGGCCTTTACTCCTCCATCTTTGGAAATAAAGTATAATTCATGTTAAATCAGGGCTTCTAATAACCAGCTTCTGTAATTATCTAAACTAATGAGAGTAATAGAGATATGTCTATTACCATGGAAAGAAATTAGTATTAAAATATCCTTCTGGCAGGGTGTGGTGGCTCATGCCTATAATTCTAGCACGTTGGGAGGCCAAGGAGAGCAAATCACTTGAGGTCAGGAGTTCGAGACCAGCCTGGCCAACATGGTGAAACTCTGTCTCTACTAAAACCATAAAAATTAGCCAGGCCTGGTGGCACATACCTGTAATCCCTGCTACACGGGAGGCTGAGGCACGAGGATCACTTGAACCAGGGAGGCAGAGGTTGCAGTGAGCTGAGATTGTACCACTGCACTCCAGCCCAGGCAACAGAGTGAGACTCCATTTCAAAAGAAAAAAAAAAAAAGTCCTTCAGCCAGAATTTTACCTAACATCTATGCAATGTGAAATCTTGGACAAGTTAGAATGGGCCTGTGATGAGGAGACATAGTAAAGGCCCAACTGTATTGAGAGGAAGCACTTTGAAAAATGCAAATCAATCAGTCAATCAAAATATATTTACTTAGTTCCTACCATGTGATTCACAGTTTGCTTTATGCACGGGGAGAAAAAAGCTGAGAAGCCCACTGGCTCTCAGATAACAGAGGTAACACACTGTAATTACTCAACACACAGCCTAGGGGGGTAAACTGAAAAATGAAATTCATTCTTTTCCAGGAGAACAATCAATAAGAAAGTGATAAGGCAGAGAGTTAGCCTTTGTCTAACCAATGGAAGCCTCAAGCCTCAGGGATGCCTCCTCTCTACTACCCACCAACATTCCTGGGTTCCATTACATCCTGCAAAACCTTGTAGTAGCAGAAGCAAGGTGTAGGATTTGGGCTTACCTGGAATTGGCATAAGGAATTTGTAAAAAGCCATGCATGTCTCCTATCTGCTTGTTACTATTCCACAAAGTGTGAGTTACCATTCCACAAAGTATGAGACAGACGTGCAAATGCCCTTGTAATTTTTAAAATTATTAGTTCTCTGCAGCCTCCATGTTCTTGTGATTCTCACCTACAAAGCATCTGGGGGAAAAGGTGCTATGTAAAGCGTGCTGATTCCCATCTGATAGCATCTCATCGCCCTCCCAGTTACCATGCCAAGACAAATGAACAGGAATCATGAATGTGAAAATCTAAAACCCATGGCTGGGCATTGTGGTTCACACCTGTAATCCCAGCTCTTCAGGAGGCCAAGGTGGGAGAATCGCTTGAGCTCAGGAGTTTGAGACCAGTCTGGGCAACATAATAAGACCTCATCTCTGTTTATTTTTAAATAAAAAACTTAGAAAAAAAAAGAAAATCTAAAATCTCTCCTTCATGGGTGAGCCCATAAGTGATTCTGTTCCACACAAAAGGCCTATGCACACAGAAAGAACATTGCTATTTGGAGATTTTTCAGGGCCTTAAAACATTTCTGTAATTTTCATTTATAGCAATCATCTGTCCATCAGGTTGTTCTATATATTGAAACATTTGGAAGCATAACCCCTGACAATCAGATACTACTTTAATTACTTTAAAACCACAAAATTGGCTTTGAAACTCTTACCAAAAAAAAAAAAAGCTTAAGAAACTTCAAGATGTTTCTGTACTTCGTGGATTAAATCTCACAAATTTTTTTTTTCAAGAACTGATATTTTTCTTAATTAAAAAATATCACTAAACACCTGCCTCTGATTTTCTGTCTCCCATGTGGAATCCCTCTTTTCCAATCAAATGTTCTTTTTTCTTTTTCTTCAAAAATCAGTTTTGAGCACACCTCTATCAGAAACTTTCCTTGATTGATTCCATCCTATCTTGATCCATCTATTACTTAACACTTTATACAGATTTGCAAGAAATCAATCGGTAATCCACAAATAATTATTGAGTATTACATGCTTAGCACTGCAAAAGTATTGTGGGAAAATTGAGAAAAAGTATAAGAAAGACGCGATCTTTTCCCACAAGAAGTTTATAGGATCTCTCAAGAGACAGTATTTACACAAATGAAATATTTTAAAACAAGACAATATGTGGTAAACATGCTGAACTATATGGTTCAGATAAATGTAGAAGTGTTCTGTCTTTTCAATGACCATGATAGATCACCTCCTATGTGCCAATCCCTGTTAGGTTCTAGGGATACTAAGGTCATTAAAATACAAAAGTAGATTTCGTAGGACTCGCCATCCAAAGTGGGGAATAGACACACATACAGATGGTTATAATCAACATGTTGAGTGCAAAGACAGAATCTCTGTATTTGGCTCTGGGAGCACAGAGGAAGGGTACCCAACTCACAGAGGAAAGGTACTCAACTCAAAAATTTCTCCCTATATTACCAAAAAAATGTCTTCTGGGAGACAAAATGACCCCCAATTGAGAATAATTGGTGTAGAAGCGTTTAGAAAAGTATTAAACAATGGATGGAGCTTTGCCAGCTTATAAGAGCTGTTGGGGCAGAGGAAGTGAGAAACAGCAGAACTGAGGAACAGTAAGACAGTACGGTGTGTACAAAATCAGTGCGTGCTACATTGCAGGAGTGTAAAGAGCTAGATTCTCTGCTTCCAAATTCTTTTAAAGAACCTCAAGAGATAAATCAGCAAATAAATAATCCCTATACATATTTGCTGAAGAGCAGAAGCAGATTTACCAGGCCCTGAGCATGCTGGAATCTTCTGGGCTTTGAGGAGTTTCAGAGGTTGAACAGGAACGCCAGGCTGCAGCCAGGAAGCATTCTACACAAGCATGTCTGGAAAGTTGCCAGGGGTCTTATATGAAAAGGACCTGAAAGTCAAAGACTCCGGCAATTTACTGTGATTCATTTTCTCATGCTAAATAAATATTCACTTTTGTACCTGATTTTATATTCTTTATTATAAAGAAAACCCCTCAAATTGTATAAAATTCCATTCCCCAGAACCTGAATCTGCCCTGTTGAGGAGAGATCCGCAATGAATTACTTTGCCAGGAAGGTAGGTCTTGACCTGGGCTTTGAATAGAAGGCTCCCCTGCTGAGGAGAGAAAGAAATTGTATTCCAAGTGGGGGAGTTTTGTCTCTCTGGGATGGCTTAAATGCAGACTTTTCCAGAAGCAGAGGTGGACTTAATGACCATGAAAGATCCTAACCCGCCTTATGATTTTCTGATTTCGAAGTATTATATTTACATGGGTCACAGTGTACCTACAAGCTTAAAATCACAGATCTTGCATGTGAAGGTCTTGAGTTTGAGTGATTGCTAAGGGATAGCACAGTTCTAAGTATATGCCATAATATATGTATCAACTTCAGAATGAAAGAGCCACTTCTTAGTCCCAGAAACAATTGCCATTCAACTAGAGGCTCTGAACTGTTGTTTCCCCTTTGTATTTGTGTGGATTTAGACTGGGTGATTCATTTTGAGGGTGTTTTTTTGTTTTGTTTTGTTTTTTAATGAGGCTGATGATACAGTTTCCTAAAGTTTTCTGGTTTAGGCAAATGTTTTAGACTAAAGAACTCAGTTTGTGCCAATCAGAAGTGTTATGCAAAGCTGCCTGCTAGAGCTGACACAACTCAGGATTTGGAGGCAAAAGACCTGGGTCTGAGTCCCAGATTTCCCACCTTCTTACAAGTCACCTTGTTAGAAGCGCATCTTAACAGATTTCTGGGAAGAGTAACTAGATTAATTTATCAGGCAATGGTAAAGCCAACTGTATTAGTCTGTTTTCATGCTGCTGATAAAGACAGACCCCAACTGGGTAATTTATAAAGGAAAGAGGCTTAATGGACTCACAATTCCACATGACTGGGGAGGCCTCACAATTATGGTGGAAGGCAAAAGGTACGTCTTACATAATGGCAGACAAGAGAGAATGAGAGAGCCTAGCAAAAGGGAAAACCCCTTATAAAACCATCGGACCTCATGAGACTTATTCACTACCATGAGAACAGTATAGGGGAAAGAGCCCACATGATTCAATTATCTCCCACTGTGTCCCTCCCACAACACATGAGAATTATGGAAGCTACAGTTGAAAATGAGATTTGGGTGAAGACACAGCCAAACCACATCACCAATCTGTATTTTATAGTTGGAGTCCGTTTGTATTGATTGATTGCTATAATGATGGTTAAATATTAAATATTTTGAATTTCACCTTTCATGGAGCACAAAGGAGATGCCAGTTAAGATTTCTACCTACCGCTAGCAGAATCTTTGCAGACAAGTCTTACTGCTCTAAGCACAGATTCAACTGTTAGCTACAAAATGAAAGACATGTTATTCTAGAGATGAATCTTTCTGGGACACAATGACTTTGAGTTCTTTGGGGGTCGGCACAAAGGTTAATGCCATGGTGTCTGACAAACAAAGTTATTGGAGTA
Organism: Cheracebus regulus; assembly: GCA_963574635.1. NCBI lineage: Eukaryota > Metazoa > Chordata > Mammalia > Primates > Pitheciidae > Cheracebus > Cheracebus regulus. The sequence continues at coordinate 28,133 of CAUYQU010105176.1, forward strand.
GGCCCATTTGTTCTCAGTCCTGGCTGCACAGGACTGAGAATCACCTGGTGTATTAGTCAGGGCTCTCTAGTGAAACAGAACTAATGGAATATATACAAAGGGGAGTTTATTAACTATTAACTCACAGGACCGCAAGGTCCAAAAATAGGCCATCTGAAATCTGAGGAGCAAGGAAAGCCAGTCCGAGTTCCAAAATTGAAGAATTTAGAGTGATGTTTGAGGGCAGGAAGCATCCAGCATGGGAGAAAGATGCAGGCTGCGAGGCTAGGTAGGTCTATTTTTTTGAGATTGAGTCTTGTTCTGTTGCTCAGGCTGGTGTGCAGTGGCATGATCTCGGCTCACTACAACTTCAACCTCCCAGGTTCAAGTGATTCTCCTGCCTCAGCCTTCCAAATAGCTGGGATTACAGGTACCCACCACTACGCCCAGCTAATTTTTGTATTTTTTGGTAGGGATGGGGTTTCATTATGTTGGCCAGGCTGGTCTCACACTCCTGACCTCAGGTGATATGCCAGCCTCGGCCTCCCAAAGTGCTGGGATTATAGGCATGAGCTACCATGCCTGGCTTCCAGTCTCCCTTTTTACATTTTTCTACCTGCTTATATTCTAGCTTCAGTGGCAGCTGATTAGATTGCGCCACCCAGATTAAGGGTGAGTCTGCCTTTCCCAACACACTGGAAATGTTAATCTCCTTCGGCAACACGCTCACAGACACACCCAGAATCAATACTTTGTATCCTTTAATCCAATCAAGCTAATGCTCAGTATTAACCATCACACATGAGGAGCATTTTGAAAACACTTGTGCCTGGACCTTACCCTAAACAAAATAAATCAGAATCTATCTATGTAGAATCATGGGGAATCTTCCCCAAGTGATGTCACTGTCCATCCAGAATAGAATCACTGCACCTAGATATTTATTCTCATTCAGTGCATGAAACAAGTACCTGGCCCTGCAGCTCCTCTACCTGCAGACATTGTGGCAGGTGTCCACTTTCTTATTAAACCTTCATTATAAAAGACCTACTGTAGACCAGGTGCAGTGGCTCACACCTCTAATCGCAGCACTTTAGGAGGCTGAGGTGGGTGGATCACTTGAGGTCAGGAGTTCAAGACCAGCCTGGCCAACATGGTGAAACCCTGCCTCTACTAAAAATACAAAAAAATTAGTCAGGCGTCTAGTGGGCACTGTAATCCCAGCTACTCCAGAGCCTGAGTCAGGAGAATCACTTGAACCTGGGAGGCAAAGGTTGCAGTGAGCTGAGGCTGCAGCATTGTACTTCAGCCTGGGCAACAAGAGTGAAACTCTGTCTCAAAAAAATAAATAAAAGACCCACTGTAGATGTACCATTCATAAATCCAAGCAAGACAGGATGCTGCTCTGCACCTTATAGAGAAGCAACCTGGCCTTCTTTCAACAGCATTTCTCTTTATGAAAAGAAGAGTCCATGGGGCCGAAGAGATACCACCACTCCCCCACTTGCAACACACCCTTAAATTATCTTCCCAACCAACTAGAACCAACTTCTAGGACCTGACTAGGCATACTTTTAGGCCACTGAGTGTCCCAGAGGTGGCTGTTGATGAGGGTGTTAATGCAGCTTGGAAATGTGTGATGGAATTTGAGAGGTCCCATGCACTGTAGGATGGGGGTAGGATCTGGAAAGATGGGAGTAGACCCAGGACCAAGGGTAGTGGACTGGGCAGTGAGAGGCCTGATCTGCCTGGCCATCACACTCCAGGATGAAACTCCAAGGAGTCAGAGAACTCTAAATTCAAACCCAGTCTTTAGATTGTTAATGAAAATACATTTGTCATGAAGGGAGGGTAGAAAATATTTTATGTTTTACTCAAGAATATTGAAGCTCGCATCATAACTTTTAAGTATTTAGGCATATGGCATGTGGGCCTCTGTTTGTACTCTTGCCCTGGGCTCTGCAAATGCGAGGGGCGAGCCCAAAGGACACATCTTTGACTCACATCCCTCTGGGATGTTTGCTTATTTGAAATTAGCAGCCATGGAAGCTTTCCAAGCCTCTTTGAATGTAATGAGAATGTGGTCCATCAAAAATGCTGTCTGGTTTTATTGCACATGAGAAGTTGTTAACTCTGGCAGCTCAGCCAGATTCTTGTATGTGCTTATTGTCCCTTAGGCCTCCCCAGCCAAATCCTAATGGGGTAATGAGTCTGTGCCTATGAGATTTGAGGAGGGGCTGAGGGAAGTGTAATCAAGCAAATCACAAAGTGTTGAGCTTAGAGACAGAAGGCCTCCATTCCTTTGACTTCATTTTCAATTTACTTAATTTCAGGGTTAGATTCCCCACCCCACCCCCAATCCTTTGGCAGCGAAAAAGGAAAGGAATGGTATCTGTTTTTCCTCTTGTAAAACCTGGAGCATAATAACTGCCCTGGACTCTCAGGAACATGGGAAGAAGGATCTCAGAGAATAGGGACTGTTTATAGGCTACATATGAAATTGTATAAGCGATTGTCCTTTTTTCCCCCATTCATTAATCTGGCAAGATTTAGTAAGGGTTTTAGAAGGCAAACGTGGCTGTGTTTTAAGAGAAGCTACAATAAGGAAATTGTGGGAGTTGGGCAGAGAAGGTCAAGGACAGAATTGAATTCACACTTTATAAATCTGGCACAGTATATGTGAACTGCTTCATGAACTGGCTGATATCAGCCAAATAAAAAACTTAAAGCAAACCAAAAGTTATGCCCAAGCAGTCAGTTCTCCCAGCAAATTAAACAGGCACTTTCAGGAGTATGAAACTCATGAAACTCCAGAATCCAGGCAAATGACACAGAGGTCTGTGAATAGGTCTCGGCAGCCACCAAGGCAGCTCACACAACTTGCACACCAAAGGAGTCACTTACTCCCTTGAAGAAATGAAAGTCCCTAAGACCATGCCTCCCTGGAACACAGCATAGTCCCTGGGAGAGACCAGGGATAACCTTCAGGGTTAAGTGTCCCCATGATGTTGCTGGTATTTCAGTGAGAACAGGCAGGTCGGGAGGAGGCTGGTGTGGGAAGCAGCCCTCACACAGATGTTAGCATAAAAGAGCTGTTTACTTGGTGATCAGTATCATGAAATGAAAAGCTCAGGTTTCAACTGCTTAGGGAAGAATGGTTATTTTTTTCTCACTGTGCAGCCTTTGCTGTTGGCACAGAACATGTACTAATCGACGTCCCAGGTGTTGCTCTCTGGCAGGTGGGATTCCAGACTCAGGTTGGGCCATCACCCCTGATCCCATATGGAGAGACTTGAGGAGTTGCTGAACCTTTCATATTTATGTAATGAGTAAGGGGCTGAATCCCAGAGGAGTTACCCCTCAGCCAGACTAGCCTCAGGTTTCTGCATTTACTATACACACATCACGACAAAACAGTGACCATCACTACCTTGTTCCCAATTTCCTCAGAAGGGCAAGGGTGGAATGGACCAACTTACAACTTCTGGGGAGGCAGAGAAATAATTAATCAGCACACTCTTTTTATCATCAACAACAGGCCTATCTATGACCAAGACATCCAAATTGTGCACACTGTAGAAAGATAACCTTCTTTGTGCCTCAAAGTTTAGAATCACAGTTTTATTAAATTATTCTACCATTTTCCCCAAAGAAGTAAGAGCCAAGAGGCAGTTTATGTTGTGGGAAAAAACATGGACTTTGAACATAAAGGGCTCTTGGTTTGAATATTGGTTTTTCCACTTACTAGTTATTCAAGAATTCTTCATCTCAGTTTCCCAATATATAAAATAGAGATAATAATAGCTACATCACAGAATGATTATGCAGATTAAATCAGATAACTCCTGATAGGCACTCAATAGAAGGAAGCTTTTATGAACAGGAAATGTGCTCTTCAGAGAAGCCTGTACCTCCCTCCCCATTGTAAGGTCTTCGAGTTCAACAGCAGCATTTGGGGTGGATTCTCCTCCAGAGCCACAGTGTTCTCTCTCCTCTCCAAATGAATAAATCTGGTTGCTACCATTGCATATATCACTGTCTAAATAAAACTTTCAGTGAAAACAATTTCAAAAAACAATCTGAGGGGCCGGGTGTGGTGGTTCATGCCTATAATTCCAGCACTTTGAGAGGCCCAGGTGGGTGGATCACCGAGGTCAGTAGTTCGAGACCAGCCTAGCCAACATGGTGAAACCCTGTCTCTACTAAAAATACAAAACTTAGCAAGGTGTGGTGGCACACATCGGTAATCCCAGCTACTTGGGAGGCAGAGGTTGCAGTGAGCTGAGATCATGCCACTGCACTCCAGCCTGGGTGACAGAGGGAGACTCCGAAAAAAAAAATAGTCTGGGGGATTCCTTCTTGCCCTCTCCTTCCCACCATCCCACTCTACCTTTCACATTGCATCAGGAAAATCATGTCTGGGGAAAGAATGAGAGACTCAGCTTTTCTGGGAAGTAGTGATGGGCAAAGGCATTTGAAGGCTGTGACCTTGAAAGGACATCAGAAGCCACCCAATAAAAACCCTCCTGAAGTTGAACAGCTAGATAATAACAGAATGGCTTTTTTGAGACTTGTGTTCTTATTAGCTTGAAGTCTGCCCTAAAGGCAGACCAGAAAGGTGCAATTCCTATATCCAAGGCCCAGATGTGAATCCAGCATCCTTACTTTTAATCGCATGTATGGTAGTTCTCTGTCCAGCTTACTCCAACCAGAGATGCATACCGTCCTGCCTCAATCCAGTTTCCAAATACTTTCCTGTATCTCTACCGCCATGTAATGCTTGTTATTATCATTAGGCCCATTATCACTGATAACATGCAACAGTATTTTTTTAAGATCCTGATGTTATGATGACAGATATTCTGTTTTGGCACCACTCTTCTGCCTGATCTCATCCAGAACTTCTCACATACCACAGATAAGATGCATGAATAAATAAATTGCTTTTAAGGCTAGATGACATATGAACTTAGTGTGTAATGGCAGGCCCATGGACAGGGAGATGGAAAGAAACATGTGTGGAGAGACTTAGACAGATAGACTAGATGGCTTAGAACCAAAAATAGGTAGTTTAGAATTACACAAGCATCCCTGATCTCTTCACGATAATAGGGAATTTTTATCTGTTCTTTGTCTCGTCTAGCTTATGGATCTGCCAGAAATTCGTGGAGGTGAACTAGAGCAAGACATTCTTCACTTTTCCTTCCCAGAACTGAGTTCACACTTTGCAAACATGAAATTTCGGTTTGCTGTTAGCAAGAATTTATGTTAATGGTCCTAATCTTAACAAAACATGCTGTCAGAGGAGCCTGGGGAGAGAAGGGAAGAAAAGGGTGGGCAGGGCTGTGCGGCTCTTCAGCCTGAGTCCTGTGAAAAAGGTTACCATCTGGAGACTGTGACCTCTTGGCAAGTGCAAACATCATTTAACTCCTTAAAAGCAGCTAGAGCATCCATCATCATTCTTTAAAACAAACAGAAACCCAAACCAACAAATATGAATCTCTTACTTTTGTGGGCACTGTGCTTTGCAAAAGGAATAAGATAAGCCTCTCAAGCAATGATTCACAGGAAAGAAGATTACAGTCTCCGTGGGGATGATAAAGAAGGTAGAGTGGGAGTCTGAGACCACAAGCCCCATACTTCTTCAAACTGCCCATGGGCACCCTGCCTAAGTCTTAGCTGATCTGCGAAGTCCTTACATGGCTCCTGGGCAAGTCCTACGTAACATTGTTTACAACATGTTTATATGGCCACAATAAGAGTAGGGTCATTATAGAAGGAGCAGGATTAAAAATAAATAAATACAAAAGAGTAGGACCAGCCAGCTGGGCAACTAATTGTCACTAATCTATAAAGGCCACCAAAATGTTACAGGAATCAATGTGCACTGGTTTCATTCCTAGTACCCTTGAGAAGAAGAAAGAAAATATTCTTCACTAGGGCAAACCCTTGCTATTGAATATTTTGGGGGAAAATAGTGGTGGCCATCAACTGAAAATTATGATTACAGATACCTGAATTCTGACAATGAAAAGCATTCAACATAGTGCTCTTTATGGAAATACTTTATTTTTTAAATTTTAAAAGTTTAGTATTCCCTCAACAAATTGAGGCTTTGGAAAATTGCAGAAGAAAACAGTAAAGAAAAGAAGACTACCAAAAAATATAAAAAGTTTGCCACATTTTTCAGCAGAATATTTTTACTGGACACTGAAAGTAAATTAGTAAGAACCTGGTTTGTACGTAACACTTAATGAAATGCAATCCATTTTTCTGCATTTCCACTAAGATGACTATTGGTCTAATTTTGTTTAGATATCAGCTTGAGAGAATATCATATCATGTGCCATCTCAAGTTGCCCTCATGTCCTAATTAGCTCCGGGTAATATTCTCTCAAAAAATACATATTAAAAATGTTTTTTCTAGAACAAATAACTGAAGATCTACTGAAGTTGTTCATGGGTCAAATAATGGCAGAACCACTGTCTTGGAGACCGTCTAGTGGATATTTCCACTGGGAAGTGCCTACTGATGAAAAACAACAGACACAGGAGTTGAATATATTCCAGCTTTCCTGGTGGTCTTAATTACTAAATCAGTATGATTACATGGTCAATCGAATTGATTGTTGATTAGCGTAAGTGACTGGAGGAAAAAACACATTGATTCTTTTCTCTGGGTGGTATTTTGTGTCAAATAAACATGGTATTTTTCTAAGGATCTCTAGGAAGTGAGATTTATTATTGCTTTTTACAAAACTTTTTCAGTGATTAAATGCCTTAAAATCCAAACATTATTTTGCACATTTTACATAAACTTTCTTAGTGAAATGTAGATTTATTTTACCTTTGTTCAAGATCACTTCTGAAATAGGGAGTCTTTGCAGCTTCATCTATGACCCTGAATAAACTACCCATTGATATGGTTTGAATTTGTGTCTCCACTCAAATTTCATGTGGAATTGTAATCCCCAATGTTGGAGAAGAGGCCTGGTGAGAGGTGATTGGATCATGGGGTTGAACTTCCCCCTTGCTGTTCTTGTGAGAGTGAGTTTTCATGAGATCTGGTTGTTTAAAAGTGTGTAGCACCTTCCCCTTTACACTCTTCCTTTATCTCCAGCCAAGTAAGATATTCCTGCTTCCCCTTTGCCTTCCATTATGATTGTAAGTTTCCTGAAGCCTCCCCAGCCATGCTTCCTGTACAACCTGGAACTCTGAGTCAATTAACCATTTTGCTTTATAAATTACCCAGTCTCAAGTAGTTCTTTATAGCAGTGCATTGATATAATAAATAATAAATACTCTTTATTAATAAATAAAGAATATTAGAGACTAATACACCTATTTTGTTTGCAATAAAATTCAAACTCTTTAATGTCACCTAAAAGATTCATCCTGGACTTGCCTACTCACCCACTCTTCACTCTCTGGTCTCATGACCTCCCACTCTGCCACTGCTTACTGTTTCAGGCACACTGACCTCATAGCTATAAAAATACCAGACACATGCTTGCCCCAAGGCCTTTATACTTGCCATTCTTTCCCTCTAGAGACCTTGTTCCTAGATATCTGCCTAGCATGTTGTCTCACATCAGGTTCCTTCTAAATATCCCCTGACCAAAGAGGTCTTTCATGATAATTCCATATAAAAACTACTTGATAATTATATAGCTCTGTAACTTTCTCCATTTAACTGCTTCATTTTTCCTTATTAATATTTTTACCTAAAATATTTATGTACCTAATATATGTTTTTAACTCTGGATTATAAGGTTTGTGAATTCAAAGTCTTTGTTTTTGTTCTCTGGTTGCTATGATTTGAATGTTTGTCCTTTCTCAGACCACGTGGAAATTTAATTTTCAGTCTAATAATATTAAAAAGTGAAATCTTTTAGAGGTGATTATGCCATGAGAGCTTTGACCTCATAATGGATCAATGTCATTATCATGAAAGTCTGTTTGTTATTGCAGGAGTGAGTTCCCTATGAAAGAATGAGTTTGGTGCCATTTTATATCTCCCTCTCTCTCTCTTTTTTCTTTTCTTTCCTTTTTCGCTATGTGAGGCCGTTCACCATGCTGTGATGCAGCAGGAAGGCCCTTACAAGATGTCGACACTTTGATCTCAAATTTCCCAGCCTCTAGAACTATGAGAAATAAATTTCTATTTACCATAAATTACCCAGTTTATCCCAGTTTATGGTAGTCTGTTATAGGAGCACAAAACAAACTAAGACACTTTTATATCCCCTATAGCAGTAGGTGAACATTATTCATTCAGTAAATATTATTGAATATCTCTATGTGACAGACACTGAGACACATGCCAAAACCAAAGGTGCACCAGAAAGATGTCAAACCAGCCTTTTCCACTGTGAGGTGAGTAGCATTTGAGGGCCATGAGTGTTGTAATCTTTCTCTCCTGTTCTTAAGCAAAACAAAGACAACAGCATACACTTTTCTTTTCCAGAGCCCTTTCCATTTTTAAAAATATACAATTGTCCTCCTGTTTGGGTAGCTTTTAAAATTCTTTTTTTTTTTTTTTTTTTTCTGGCAGGGTCTTACTCTGTCTCCCAGGCTACAGTGCAGTGGCATGATCTCAGATAACTAAACCTCCACTTCCCAGGTTCAAGTGATTTCTCCTGCTTCAATCCCCCAAGTAGCTGGGACTGCAGGTATGTAAACCACACCAGGCTAATTTTTGTATTTTTAGTAGAGACGGGGTTTCACCATGTTGGCCAAGCTGGTCTTGAACTCCTGAGCTCAGGTAATCCACCCACTTCAATCTCTCAAAGTTCTGGGATTACAGGTGTGAGCCGCTGCTCCTGGCCTGCTTTTTCAATTCTTACTGATCTTCTCTTTATCTTTACAGACTAATCCCTTTTATTTATTAACTATTTTTAACAGATTTAATTTTCTCTTAGGCAAAAGGTTAAATTTATGGTTAAAAAGACATGACATATCTTGAGAATTTGTTGTTTTTGATTTCTGCATATAACTTAAAGTCATAGGTTTCAGCAAGATTAGTAATGAAAAAACTCATGCAATGTTAGGAGCTCAAATTTGGTTAGGCTCAGAAACATTCAAGGAGCTGCAACATTTCTCAGAAGCTCATCTTTGCATCTGAGTAGAACGCCCACTAGGCATGTAATCTCCATGCAGACAGCACTATGCAGCCTTATTCATCATTGTAGGACCCACTAGTGTCTCACATAGTACTACGTAGTAGTGAATCTGTTGTCAGCTTCAGTGTGCCTAATCAGTGTTTCTGCCTGTATTCTTCAATATTTTTCTTTATTTTAGTAATACCTTGTGTCTTTACCTCCTATTCTTATAAAAAGATGTTAACTTTTTTGATAGAAATTGAAATGAAATCTTCCCCAGCAGTGCTTTTTCCTGTGGGCACTCATACCTTATTTCTCAGTATTCTTATGTCTCTTCACACCAAATTAAACACCTCCTGCAAATTTTGAAACAGACAATGAAGCTAAGTAATTTTGCTCATCTATACAAACAGTTTGGGCTTAGTTTAGGCTAAGATTTAGGACAGTTCCTATGTTGTCAAACATGATTAGCTTTCGCAAAGGGAAACCAGTAAGGAGAGAAAGAGAGAAAGATGTGGTGGCCAGTTATGGGAAATGGAAGAAAGGCCTTTCTCTTACCTCTGGAGATTGTAGATGATTGATATGGAAAATTACACTAGAACAAAGATTGCATTGCTGGCTTATGTCATTTATGCTCTACTTGTACTACATTATTATAGACTAGTTCTATTGTCTTGGTAGACAATAGAGGGTTTTATTTCAACATTATGTACAGACTGTCTGTATGGTCTCTTTCTTCCCTCCTAAAGATGCAGGAAGATATTTAGTATCCAATTTCTGAAGGAGCCATGTCAAAAAGAGGAGGTATAAACATTTTCTTTTTTTTTCTCCCATGTCAGCTTTCAAAGTCCCATAATTCTTCTTTTGTTTGTGATAGAAGAGTAAATAGCCCATTACAGTGCAACCTTCTTGGGCACACTGTATGAACAAAACTGAGTAATAAAATAGGACCCTAAGAGGATAACTTTTTATTTCAAACAACCAAAGAATAAGTGTTTAAGTAACCTAAGGAAAGAATAGTTTAAGCACAAATACTCAGAAAATTCTGCTTTTAGGTCAAATCTCTAACTTCCTTCCCTCTTTTTGTTTCTATCTCATCATTTACATGTGAAAAATTCAAAGTTCTGTAAATATATAATGGATAACCAATGCATTTTCTTCATAATCATTTAACTGAATTGTTGCTTTCTAATGTCATTTACTAGGAAGTATATTCAGCAATGTTGCCAAACCTCATTTTCAACTGAACTCTATGTTCTGTCCAGTATCTTGAGTTTCTCTTCCCATTGGTGAATCAATGCAAGTGGATTGGAACATACACAAAGTAAAGAATAAGTAAATCTTTTTTTTTCTTAATTTGGACCCTCTCTCTCTCCCTCTCTCTCTCTCTCTCTCTCTCTCCAGAGAGATATCTGATATATATATATATATATATATATATATATATATATATATATATATCTGATAATTCATGACAACAATCTAATCTCATTCTCCTAAATTTCCTAAATTATCCATGTCAGCTTCAGCAATCAAGGACTATCCTTTGTCAGGGAGAAACCTCTATCCTCCAAATATGCTCAGCTTTAATTATCTCCAGATTAGCCTGGTCATCACAAGTTTGCCCTCGTTAAACCACTTCACTGTTGAGTAGCTGCCATCTAAGGCTACTGACCTGTCTCTTGTTAAAGAAAACTGGTGCAATGGGAATATGGATTTTGTATCACTTTGTATACTTAAACTTCTGGGCTGCAGTTTCCCCATCTTCAAGCCAGTATGTATCATCAGTCTCAGAGGGATAGATGAGCGTTGGACAGGTAATATTCGTAAGGCTCCCTGCTTGAGGATTGTGGGCAGTGAGGGGTTGTAAAAGAAAGCATATTGGATTTAAGATTATGATAAACATCATTTGATGTATGTCTTTCAAGTCACTGACTGAGTTCTTTTTATAACACTCATAGGTAAATCTTGGGCAAAATTTCTGCAAAATAAGTTGTTGTGTTTGTGGAAGGCTTAGCATAAGCATGACTAATTTTATTGGTTCACTAATCAAGGCAAAGTTAATTCTCTGGGGAAATAAATAACACTTCCACAATATATATCTTCTCTCCTTTTTATTTATACTGCTCCCACCTCATTTCCAACTCTTATCTCACCACACCTTGAGTGTTGCAATAACCTCCCAACTGACCTTCCTCCTTCTCTTGCCCTTCCCTCCTCTGGTTTATCCTGAAGATTGCCCTCCAGCTTTATTTTCTTAAAGCACTGAGCAGTTGCCAAACTCCTACTCAAAATCTTTGAGTTCAATGTCTATGGAATTAAGTCCAAACCCCTTAGCCCAATAATCTGGCTCTTAATGAATCTTTCAGTCTCAAGTGCTAATACTCCTCAAGTTTGAACACAAGATGCAACTTATTTTGAAGTATTTTCTGATCACAATATGTCCTTCTAGCCTCCATGTTATAGCTTCTGCTACATTGCATAGCACTGCTCTCCAATTTTTATCATAATGAAGTCTATCCTTCAACTCCAGACATTATCCTCATCATAGTTGGAATCCTTCCGTTCAAATTTTCTGGAACGCAGGGTCTGCATCACAGCAATGGCATATCATCACTGCCTGGAATATTATATATACAGGTACAAGACTTAGTTCTCCCACCAGGCAGAAACCCAATGGAAGGCAGAAATCATATTTTGCAAGGCACAGTGCTTAACACATTGCCTTGTTAGGGGAGGGAGGTGTCATTAACTGAATATTCACTGAACGAGTGAATAAATGAAACCAATAAACATAAATGCAGAGCTATAATTTTAAAAAAATAGTATTTTTAAAAGAAATTATCTGTCAGTAAAATGACCAACATGTAATATGAGCAAAACATGTAATAAGCTATTTTTCATAAAATTCCAAATGGAAAATGATAACTTTGTATCAAGACTAAATGCTTATAGGTGTCCTACCTGCATTAGAACTAAATACTCTCAATCATGCTTTTGCAGGTCAAAGCAAGTGAATCTTTACCATCAGTGGATGCTCTAGTATTCTAGAAATGGACTGGTCATTTACATTATTAAATGCCTGGTAGTTATAAGCATCAGTGGACTCATGATCAATTAACAAAAATGATTCAGTCTACAAGATAGCACACATCTGGATAATGAATTCCACTAATGCTATGCAGAAGTTCAGAGCTGGAAATCTGAGAGCATTTACAAAGATAATGTTTACAACAGTCATTGAATATACTGGCAAGGCAAACCATAAAAGTTAATAAATTAGTGATTGAAGGGTGGAAGGGAGACCATATCACAACCATTGGAAGGATTTAGAATGATCTAATAAAATGCCCTACCCTATATATAAAATGTTATATGAGAAACAATCCTTCAGAATTTATTGATGCTGTAAGGCTTTATTCCTCACACAATAAAAAGTAATTATCATACAACTAGACTGCCAGTTGACTGCAATTTAATTAAGGAAATGACTTAAATATGCCATAGATACATTGTTCTTTTACATCAAAAGACCTGATGTTACACAGACCTAAAATACTTCCTGTCTTCTAAGTATGCAATAATACAAACTCTGGTTCTATATGTGCTTTCCCAAAAATGTCATTTTTAGAAACATACAAATAACATAGTTCCATATTCATAGACCAAGGAATGAAAAGCATTTAGAACCAAAAGGCAGTTTTTACCTTGTGTGTCGGGTCATTTATACTAGGGAAACTCCCAGATCAACCTGGTGTCTGTTGACTTGTTGCATACCCAAGTACCATCAGTGTCTGGTGACACAGGCAGAAGGGTAAATGAAGAGACTGAATGTGTGATTTTATGAACGGATGCTAGAAATTATACCCAAAAAGATTTCATTTAGTCTTTCAAGTCTTTGCTGCTTGTGAAATTGCAAAAATGCAAACAAACAAGCAAATTTTAAAGCTTTTATGAGTCACGTGTACATTGGTGCTAGTGGAGGATTTGAAAACCCAAAACCTTGGAAAGGGAAGATGAAAGAGAGGATGAGTAGGATGAAGAGAGCCAAGTTTAGAAGACAGCATATTAATGAGTAAAGTAAGGTATATAAGATTATCCTGGAGAGACCTGGACACCAATCTAAACCTTGCCTACTTCCCAACTTTGACTATCGTCGCCTCTGACACACTCCTTTTATTATAGCTCTACTTTTATGTTTATTGGTTTCATTAGTTCATTCACTCAGTATTCTGTTCAAATTTATCATCCACCATACTGTGAAAGTGGTGGAACTTCTGCCAAGATATGGTGGCCTCAGCTTCTTAAGGATAGCTCTCTTGCTGACAAAACCATGCACATACAGGAAATTTACCTGTGGAAAGGCACTAAAGGAAGGTGTTTCAAGCACTAAAAATATTACTAGGAAGACCATGCAATTTATCATGCAAATGAAGATACAAAAAGGGGCATTATTTATCATTATATCAGCCCTACAGGCAGACAGGCAAACTAGAATATATGGTTATCCTACTTACAAATCCACGTTTGGCCATGAAAAACTATTACTGTCTTTCTGGTGTATTGGATAATTGATTTTCATCTTTGTTTTGAGAACTGAATGATTAATTCTATACATACTACTGTTTATAAATATTTGTTTTCTAATTCCTGATCTAATTTTCAGCAACGTATTAGATGGTTAGCTGCTTAGTTAATCTAATAAATTATTCACAGCTGACCCTAGCATGAAAAGTGGCAGGCATACACAGTTGCAAAGATAGAAGCTTCTCCAAAAAAAAAGTCAGTTCTTTTTCTTTATCTTTTTCTTTTTCTTTTTTTTTTTTAAAAACAGAGTCCCAGGCTGGAGTGCAGTGGCACGATCTAGGCTCACTGCAACCTCCGCTCCCTGTTTCAAGTGATTCTCTTGCCTCAGCCTCCTGATTATCTGGGATTACAGGGGCCTTCCACCACACCTGGCTAACGTTTTTTATTTTTGGTAGAGACAGAGTTTCACCATGTTGGCCAGGCTGGTCTCAAACTCCCAACTGAGGTGATCCGCCTACCTCGGCCTCCAAAAGTGCTGGGATTACAAGGCCACTGCACCTGGCTGGAAGCCAGTTCTTTAACACAGGATAGACATTGTTCCTGGAAGGTTCTGAGGCAGGAAGGATCTGGAAAGGAGGCTAAGTCATTGCAGAAGGAAAGAAAATTGTTTTAGGATCTGAAGGAAAATGCTGAATAAGAGAGAATAAAAAAATCCCTGAAATCTCTGGGGAAAAAAAAAGAGTGAATGACTGATTTATTTTTAAAAGATATGCTTTAGTTTTATTTCTATATTTCCATAAATTGCACTGGGTTGATTTCCATAATGTCAAGCTATGGCTGCTTGATATGGTTTGGATGTGTCCCTGCCCAAATCTCATCTTGAATTGTAGTTCCCATAATCCCCATGTTTCATGAAAGGCACTTGATGGGAGGTAATTGAATCATGGGGGCAGTTGCGTCCATGCTATTCTTGTGATAGTAAGTTCTCATGAGAGCTGACGGTTTTATGAGGGGCTTTTCTTCTCCTTTGCTCTGCACTTCTCCGTGCTGCTGCCATGTGAAGAAGGACATGTTTGCTTCTCCTTCCACCATGACTGTAAGTTTCCTGAGGCCTCCCCAGTCATGCTGAACAGTGAGTCAATCATACCTCTTTCCTTTATAAATTACCCAGACTTGGTTATGTCTGTATTAGCAGCATGAGAACAGACTAACACACTGATCTTCCAGTTTATCTCCTCAAAAAGTATAGGCTCTGCGTGATTTTATTATTCCCAAGTAAAGACCTTGTGGCCCAAGGACATAATCTCTCAGTGAGAATAGACTCTGCATCGTGTGGAACAATCCTTTGGCCTCTTTTGACTTTGCTTTCTCTGTGTATGCAATAGACAGGATCACTCAGGAAATTCTAAGAGTTAACTTCCTGAGCTAATTTAACAACAACAAAAAAGTGTTGCTGAGAATGAGGCATGGATTTCAATTTAAAGACCTGCAAATGCTTTCAATTCTGCACTGTGGTTTTTGTCAAAAAAGCAGAGGCTGCATTTTAATGCGATCACATGCCCATACCAGGTCCTGACTTTCCTAAATTGCACTTACTAAATGGAATTCCTTTACCAAAGCACAGACCCACTTTTGCCCCAAGGGGCATACTATTCTAGTTCTCCAATGAAACTTGATTCTGTACAGTTCAAGGTTGAGCCAAGGCTGTAATAAATCCACCTCTAAACACTTCCATTTATTTATCATAAGATGTTAAATTATTTTATTCTATATATTCTGTTTTAATATACCAGAATATATACGGCAGTAGAATTTAATCCCTTAGCTGTTTGGCTTACTTACTCTCTATCAATTCATTTTGGTTAGTAATGTATTTTTTACAATGCTCTTGGCTGAGTAAAACATCAAATGAATAGTTTTCCTGATAGTTGAAAACATGGAAAAGGCTAACAGCAACTTTTCCACATTTCTCTTCTCCATCTCTTCTACCACTGTCAAAAAAAATATCAGCTTTTAGTTTGTTCTTCTAAATGTGCTTTTCAAAAACTGAGTAAACTTAATTTTGGAATCTTTAACATGCCAACAGTTAGCGTTTCCTTATGCACAGCCTTTAGTAGAGCAGCCCAGGTTGTCATGGTGAAATGGGTCAACACTGTTTGCCAGGCAGCCTATGAAACTGCAAGCAGGCTGCTGGCGTAGTGATAGCAGCACAGGGCCAAAGCAGTCCACAATCTATAGCTGAATCTAGGTCACCAGGATTATTTGATGCTGCAGCTGTCCATGTGGGACTTCCATCTCCAACAGGGCTCACAAAGCCCTCATGCACACTGGGCATCCCCTGTAGCTGTAAACACTGCCATTCTGCTAGATCCCCTCCTTCTGCTGCCCATGTGTTAGTCTTTGCATTTCATTGAGGGCTCCTAGCCATGTGAGCTGGGAAAACATTCTTCGTGTGTGTGTGTGTGTGTGTGTGTGTGTGTGTGTGTGTGTATGTGTGTGTGTTAAAAAGATAGGCAGAAATCTTGCTCTGGAGCCTGAATGCTGAAATTTCTCCCATTTAAATACATATTTCTGCAGAGTGAGCTAAATATTAATATCACATTCCTCTGTTAATGTAAACACCAGCAGCAAGATTTGGCAGCTTATTAAAAAAAAAAAAAAGAGGAAGAACTTGGGCTTTTCTCCATACACAACATGTGTATTTTTTTCCCCTGAGCACCATTTAAGTTAACACACATCTACAGTGTGTCTGAAATGGCAGAGATTCAGTGACACTGGCAGGCAGCGGAGATGGCAGAGGACTTAGGAACCACTGGCCACACAACTGTTTAAAAAAGCTCCTATTGCTAGGAAAACTCTAAATTATTCTTCCACATCAGAACTTTAATTTACACATTTGTGCTTATTTATTTGACAGGACTTTTAAAATATGCATTTTTAAAATGTATGTTTTTCTTTTCTATTTAAAAGTGGTGATTGGCATTTTGAATACGGACAAGCAATCTTCCTTAGCACTGATTTTTTTAAAAAAATTAATAGAGACAGGATCTCACCATCTTGCCCAGGCTGATCTCCAACTCCTGGGCTTAGGTAGTCCTCTTGCCGCAGCCTCCCAAAGTGCTAGAATTACAGGTGTAAGCCACCACAATCAGCCAGCATTAATATTTTTATGAGTCATTTATTTATTTTTTTAATTGAATTTTAGGTTTTGGGGTACACATGGAGAACATGCAAGATTGTTGCATAGGTACACACATGGCAATGTGATTTGCTGCCTTCCTCCCCATCACCTATACCTGGCATTTCTCCCCATGCTATCTCTCCCCAACTCCCCACCCCCTGCTGTCCCTCCCCTATTTCCCCCCGACAGACCACAGTGTGTGATGCTCCCCTCCCTGTGTCCATTTGTTCTCTTTGTTCAACAACCACCTATGAGTGAGAACATGTGGTGGTAAACACATCTTTAAGTCTCTTTTTCTGTAGGTTAATCCTCCATCTCTCTTCTACTTTTCTTTGCAATTTATGGTTTTAATAAAGTGACTCATTTGATCTGCAGAATTTTTCAGTCTGGACTTTGCTTATTGCAACCACATGTGTTTGTTCTGTTTTAACATGTTCCTCTCCCCCATACTGCCTATAAATTGGTATTTAGATCTAGAGGTTTGATCAAGTTGCTATTTATTTATCTGTTGTAGGGACAAGGTCTTGCTCTGTTGTCCAGGCCAGAGTGCAGTGGCACTATCAAAGCTCACTGCAGCCTCCAACTCCTGGGCTGAAGCAATCCTCCAACCTCAGCCTCCCTCCTAGACTACAGGCACACACTAATTTTTTAAAATTTTTAATAGGGATAAGGTCTGTCTATGTTGCCCAGGCCGGTTTTGAACTCCTGGTCTCAAGTGATCCTCTCACCTCAGGCTCCCAAAGTGCTGGGATTACAGGGGTGAGCCACTGTGCCGGGCCTTGGCAGGAATTATTTGTAGGACAAGCTCATACATCCATCAGGAGGTGCATAATATTTGGCGCTTTTCTTTTCATGACATTAGAAGCCATTGATTCCTTATTTTATTAGGAGTTGTTAAATGGTGATACCCTTTCTCTACATTCCTTCCGTCTATTCCTTCCACTTCCCAATATAGATTCATTCTGGCTTATCGTTCTTTCCACTTTTTCTTTATATAAGCTATATATATGTGTATATATAGCATATATATAGATATATGGCTTATACAAATAAAAAATGAAAAGATAAGCCTAAATCCTTCTTTCTTAGCTATACATATAGACAGAGAGCTTATATATATATATATATATATATATATATATATATATATAATAATTTAGACACAAAATCTTCCCACCCTTCAAATGTATAAAATATAAACTATATATAAATAATCT
>CAUYQU010105178.1:0-19098 GCA_963574635.1 Cheracebus regulus
CGTGTGGCTCCTCTGCCGGGAATCTCCCGGTCTGTGGGCAACAAAAATTCGTCGGAAAGTGTGGCGTCCACTCGTTCTCTGTGCTTTCACTGGGAGCTACATTCCTGAGCTGTTGCTAATCGGCCATCTTGGATCTCTCTCCAGATAGTACTTTCTCTTACCTCTCTGATTGCTCCTCCTCAGGCTCCTTCCCTAACTTTTCTGTCTATATACACCAGAGTTCCTCTGTGCTCTATCCTCGACCCCCTTCCTTTCCCCATTTTATAAATTTTACTCAGGTGGATCCCATCTACTTCTGCAGTCTCCACTATTTCTTAGATGTCATCATTCCCATGTCTATTCTTACCTCTCTCAGGAACTCCAAAACTCATGTCTTCTCCCCCAACTACCAGATATTTTCTCATGGATATCACCCATAATCATCTCAAAACCAATATTAACTTCCCCAGCTCTCTCTCTTGTATTCCATGGTGTTAACAGCATCATAGTAATGCCCAGTCACCCAACACTACCTCCTTCATCCTTTAGTCACACAATTTAAACCAGCCCCCATGATCACTAACCTTGTTCCAGCCTCACCATCTGCTACTGAAAATCTTCTGGCAGGCTTCCCTGCCTCTAGTTCTAATCTATCCATCCTAAGCACAGGCATATAAGAGATCTTCCTAAAAAAACACTCTGGTCATGTCACACCCATCTCAAATATTGACAATAAAGCTCAACTCCAGTAACATTTAAGCTTTTTACCATAAAATACAAGGCCATTCAGGATCTGGCCCTTCCCACACATCTAGCTTCATCTCGTGCTACTCCCTCCAAGTAGTCCAACCTCCAGTTTAGGGAACAACTCATCACTCACTGAATATGCCATGCACTTCCACAATCACACTGCCCAGAATATGCTCTAGGGCACTCTGTCTGGCACAACCCTGGTCATCCTTAGAGGGTGGCATCTTTGATGCCTTCCCTGAGATTCTCTTGCTAAGTATTTAGACCCTCCTTCCTTTCTCTCCAAGCACATTTTCTATGTTCTTCCTCTATTGTAGCACTCGTGACACTGCATAGAGTGCACTTGTTATGGGAGTCAACCTGCAGGTTGTTCATGGACACATATGCCTTTCAAATCTCTGCACCCCAGCCCACTTGCCCAACCTCTCAAGATAAGCAACCAGACTATCAGTCCTAATAGGGGATACTCCTCCTATAGCAGGAGAGCAAACTCTAATGACAACAGGAAGTCTCAATAGGTTCAACTTCCCCTCTTGCAAATGCTTCCAGATGGACTGTGACCCCACAAGAGCTATTTCTGACCTGATTCCTGGGGCCCCTATGCCTGGAACAGCCTGTTCAATAGAAAGAGGAGAGCTTCCTCAAGATTAAAATTCTTTGGAAAATTATCTATAAAATGTGCTGAGCTGATAGGTAGGACTGCCAACTGCCAGAGCCATCTCAGGAAGTAATTTGTGAAATAACTCCAAGACCTTTATACATCTTCCACAGCAACTGAGATGGTTATACAACACCCTGTGGCTGGTCTTCTTGCCTTCAATCAAGTCTTGGGAAATTGTCCTGCATACAAACAAGTTGCTTCACTAGGCAGAAATCTATAATGACTTCTCACTGCTTAAAACTGTATACCACAGTGATTAGGAACAAGAACTGTGAACATTTATTACCTGGGCCTGAATCCCCACTTCTACCAACCACTTATTAGCCATGTGAGTTTGGGCAAATTATTCAAGTTCTCTAGGCCCCAGTTTTCCCATCTTTCAAACAGTAAAATAATAATACCTACTCTCACAGGGTTGGTACAAAGATTAAATAAACTAATCTAAATAAACCACTAATAAAAATTAAATAAGCTTAGCATTAAAAATGTAAAGAATAGTACCTGGCATGTGGTAAAAACTTAAATAAATTATACATTTAGTTCCAAACATATTCAGGTTCCAAGTCCCTCTGTCATTCATAACCTGAGATGTGAAATGTTGCCCTGTCCCATTTCACATTCCATAATCCACCAGCTCCCAATCCTTTAACTTCTGACGATCATTTATGATCCTTTGCCTCTATCCACAACACCAATTGCCATCTGCCCAGCTCCTCCTTGCAGCAATGCTACCTTTGGCTGCCAAGGAATTAACACCTTCAGCAGAATCTCACAGGTGGTATCATGCCTAAGAGCAGTACAGGATATCATCTTCTCCCGAGCATTCTATTCTGTATGCCAGGGGTCCCCAAGTCCCAGGCTGCAGACCGTACCAGTCCATGGCCTGTTAGGAACCAGACCACACAGAAGGAAGTAAGTGGCAGGCAAGCGAGCATTACTGCCTGAGCTCTGCCTCCTGTCATATCAGTGGCAGCATTAGATTCTTACAGGAGTGCAAACCCTATTGAGAACTGCACATGTGAGGAATTTAGGAATAAGGAGCACATGTGTGTGTTCCTTATAAGAATCTAACGCCTGATGATCTGAAGTGGAACAGTTTCATCCCGAAATCATCCCCACCCCCAACCCTGGTCGATGGAAAAACTGCCTTGCATAAAACCAGTCCCTGGTGCCAAAAATGTTGGGAACCGCTGCTCTATGCTCACTCCTACCTTCACTCAGGTCATTTTCACAATCTAAATGCCTCCCTGAGCTTCTGCAGTATATAAACTTTAAACAGACGTTTAAGGACTAGTTAAGACACACCATCTCAGGAAGCTACAGTAACTCATAAAAACATCTGCCTTCCCTTAACTACTAAAGTCCCAATCTGTAACTTACACTTCCACACTCACATCTAATCATCTCTATTAGATTAAGTTCCATGAGGCAGTGTCTGGTTTTCCATCACTATATCCCCATTACCCCAGAAAAATAAATGTTTAAGAAATGTTGGGGGCCAGCCACAGTGGCTCACACCTGTAATCCCAGCACTTTGGGAGGCCAAGGCGGGAAGACTGCTTGAGTTCATGATTTTGAGACCAGCCTGAGCAATGTGGCAAAACCCCATCTCTATAAAAAATACAAAAATTAGCTGTGCATGGTGGCACATGCCTGTAGTCCCGGTTACTCAGGAGGCTGGAGCCTGGGGCCAGGCTGGTCTCAAACTCCTGACCTTA
This sequence comes from Cheracebus regulus, assembly GCA_963574635.1. NCBI lineage: Eukaryota > Metazoa > Chordata > Mammalia > Primates > Pitheciidae > Cheracebus > Cheracebus regulus. The sequence continues at coordinate 3,109 of CAUYQU010105178.1, forward strand.
AGTGATCACCTGAGCCCAGGAGGTCAAGGCTGCAGTGAGCCATGACTGCACTCCAGCCTGGGCACAGAGCAAGACACTATCTCAAAAGAAAAAATGAAGACTTAGGCCAACAATAAATGCTCAATTAGCTAAATCTACCATTGAGTCTGAGACATAACTTTTCTGCGAAGACGTCTCTGAGAATTTCTCCCACCACCAATGATGAGGGGGACCCCTAAGCTCCCATTGCCCCATGTCTCTACGTATCCCTATGCACCACTGCCTCTGTCATAATGGTATCACCAAATTACACATTCTATGAGAGAAGAAATTACTAAATTTTATGCTTCCTTGCATTCCTTGTACCCACCAAGTGTTGCATCTGCAGCTCAGTCAAGATGTTTCAGAATAAACAACTATCGAGAAATATAGTTTAATGATGAAAAGACATGGGTTCTGAAGTCAAATAGACATAGATCTGAATCCAGGCTCAGCCACTTCTTAGCTCTATGATGGTTAGTAAGTCAACCACTCTGAAGCTCAGCTTCCCTATCATTAAAATAGAGATTTAAAAAAGAAAATTTTGAAACTTGGCTGAGTCTAAAAAAAAAAAAAAAAGAAAATTACCACAAAATGTGAGAAAACTAAACTAAGCACCTTATACATTGCCTAGTACATAAAACAACTTTATTTCCCATTCTCCTACTTTCCCCTCGTCTCACATATAATGGAAGAAAGAGCACTATTCCAGGAATCCAGAGTCTAATTAGCTATATAAACTTAGTTAAGTGCATCTCCTTTCTGGGCTTTAATTTCTTCATCTATGACTTGCAGGACTGTTGGTTTGAAATTAAATAAAATGTGGGTAAGTGACCAAAAAGTACTACATGGATGGAAGGAATTTTTGTCATTCCACCTATCCAGCTTTTAAAATCAGCCCTGAACTACACTGCATAGTAATGTCTTGAAGCTCAAGGAAGAAGACCAATCTCTCAGAGGTCTAAAAGCTATAAAGGGAAGGAGTATTTGCACTGTCACTAAGAGAAGGAGCCAGTCCCACCAAGAAGCTGAGACACTGCCAAGTGGCTTTGCTCCAGAAGTCCCTAGCTAATTAAGGCTTTGCTCCCCTGCCCTGTTTGCCTGTGACCTCCACAAAGGCTAGAGAACACCAAGTGCTCCACAGCAGTTCTTCTCTTGGCCAAAGTCACATATAGTATTGCTGGCCAAGGATCAGCCAAAGCTATTGCTAAGAGCTTCCTGCCCTTAGCCTTCCTTAGAACAGGGTTGGCCAGGTGCGGTGGCTCATGCCTGTAATCCCAACACTTTGGGAGGCTGAAGCAGGCAGATCACCTGAGGTCAGGAGTTTGAGACCAGCCTGGCCAACATGGCAAAACACTGTCTCTACTTAAAAAAATCCAAAAAATTTGTATTTTTGTATCTCGCAGAGTGGTGGTGAGTGCCTGTAATCCCAGCTATTTGGGAGGCTGAGGCAGGAGAATCGCTTGAACTTAGGAGGCAGAGGTTGCAGTGAGCCGAGATCATGCCACTACACTCCAGCCTAGGCAACAAATTGAGACCCTGTCTCAAAAAAACAACAAAAAAGAACAGGGTCAAAAACAAGAAGCCCTTCATTCTTTGTCCTGAGGTTATCAGCTCATGATTCCTAGGAATCAGCCCTAAACAAAGCTACCAGAACCCTGAGCCTGGAACATGTAGATGTGACTTAACTACAGCCTGATCAGCCAGGCCCTTCAGACAACTGAAAGAGACCCTGAAGGCTGTGGAATAAGGGATAAGGAAAAGGGCCCATGCTCTGCTAAGAGTGTCTAGTCTTAGATGCTTCCAAGGTCACTTTTTGGTCTCTTCTTCAGGCTGCATAGGCCCCAGGGACTTAACTACTTCCTTTGCTCATTAAAGCAGAACCCCCACTCCACCCCTTAGGACTCCCTCCCTCAAGCGCCTGGCTCTAGGGTAAGACAGTCCGCCCATCTCTCCCTTCAAAGTTAAAACATGTGGGCCCTTTTTGTTGTAAGAGTTTAACTGTTAAGTTGAGAAAGAACATAAGCCAAAAACAACAAATATGAGGAAGTAAAAAAAGTTGAAAACATATTACAAGTTAGTCACAGTCACTGTCCCCACTTCATAGTTCCTGGTTCCTGTCATAATTGGTGCTGCCAGAGAACAGCTACAATACAATAGTTTTCAAGACTTATTTTTAAAGAACGGAAGCCTATTTTTCAAATATAGTTCAAATTGGCCGGGCATGGTAGCTCACACCTGTAATCCCAGCACTTTGGGAGGCGAGCAGATCACTTGAGCTCAGGAATTCAAGACCAGCCTGGGCAACATGGCAAAACCTCATCTCTACAAAAAATACAAAAGTGAGCTGGGCATGGTGGTATGTGCCTGTAGTCCCAGCTACCAGGGAGGCTAAGGTGGGGGGATGGCTTGATCCCAAGAGGTGGATGCTGCAGTGAGCCGAGACCACTACACTGCAGCCTGGGTGACAGAGCTAGACCTCAGACCCTGTATCAAAACAAAAGAAACAAACAAAAACATTATATATATATGTATATATATATATATATATATATATATATATATATATATATATACACATATATATATATGTATATATATATATACATATATATATATGTGTATATATATATATACATGTATATATATATATGTATATATATATATATATATATAAAATACATTTTAAATTAAATCTAATTAGGAGCCCCAATATATAATTAGGTCTCCAAAGAAATAATGGATTCAGATAATAAATATCAATGGTTCCTAAAATAATCAGGCAAAAAGCTCATAGGAAATATTCTAATGCACTTAAGCCCACTCATTAATCTTAACTTCACAAAAAGAGAAAATCAGATATGATTGAACATTCTTGGGGGAAAAAAGCCACCTGAATCTGACCAAGTCTTAGGATCTGACTACCAATTTACAGAAAATACAGGGGACATAGGAATGTTTTAAATAACAACATAGGGAAGCAATCAGCAAAATCCAGAAATCAGGGAACTCTACGGGACAAATGACCCAGTTTCTTCAATACAAAATTGCAATTAAAAAAATGTAGGAGGAAGCTATGGATTAGAAGAGACTCAAGAGTCAGGCATGGTGGCTCACATCCATAATCCAAACAGTTTGTGAGGCCAAGGTGGGAGGACTGCTCAAGTCTAGGAGCTTTGAACCACCCTGGGCAAAATAGTGAGATCCCATCTCTACAATGTTAAAATTAGGCCAGGCGAGATGTCTCACACCTGTAATCAGCACTTTGGGAGGCCAGTTGAGCTCAAGAGTTTAAGACCAGCCTGGGCAACATGGCAAAAATCCCATCTCTACAAAAAATACAAGAAAAAACTTTAAAAATTTTAAAAATTAGCTGAGCATAGTGGCATACACCTGCAGTCCCAGCTACTAGGGAGACGGAAGTAGGAGGATTGCTTGAGCTTGAAAGGTCAAGGCTGCAGTGAGCCGTGATAGTGCCACTGCACTCCAGCCTGGGTGACAGAGTGAGATTTTAGCTTAAAAAAAGAGAGAAGAAAGAAGAGGAAGAAGAGGAAGAGGAGGAAGAGGAAGAGGAAAAGAAGGAGGAGGAGGAGGAAGAGGAAGGAGAAGGAGGAGAAGGAGAAGGAGGAGAAGGAGAAGGAGGAGAAGGAGGAGAAAGAAGGGAGGAGGAAGAGGAGGAGGAGGAGAGAAGCAGCAGCAGTGGAGGAGGAGGAGGAGGTGGTAGCAGCAGCTCAAGATTTAGATCAATCAACATGATGTAGACCTTATTTGGATATTGATATTGACCCCATCTCTACAAAAAATAAAAATATTAACTGGGCGTGACAGTGTACACCCATAATCCCAGCTACTTAGGAGGCTGAGGCAGGAGAATCACTTGAACCCAGGAGGCAGAGGTTGCAGTGAGCTGAGATTGCACCACTGCCCTCCAACCGGGGTGACTGGGAGACAGAGCAAGACTCCATCTCAAAAAATATACAAAAAATGTTGACCTAGATTTTAACCAACGATATATAATTATCAACCATATACAAATAATATTGCTAATAAGCAAGTAAGTGGAAGTAAACATACAGACATTCAAGCACCAGGCTCTGCTACCAGTTGCTTATTTTGGCTGCGTACCTGTGTCCAAGGTCATTCACTCACTGGGTAGGTTTATGTCCTATGATTCCATCAACTGCCAGTCAAAGAACTAATCAGCATAAGCAAACTAGTATTCACAAAAAACTGGTATAACTGAAACCAAAATCAAAGACACTTTTATTGTAGGTAAATGTACAATTTCCATTAGGCTTGCTAAAATACTGAAAGCAATTTAAATTCATGTATTCATTCAAAAACAAATATTTACTAAGCATCCCTGTCCACCCATGCTGGCTAGCCACCAGGGACAAAATAAATAACACATAACAGCCTCAGGGAATTCATACAAACATACCCCTATATTGCTTTCGTGGATCCCAAAGATTCTGAAGACCTTGAGCCAACAAAATTGGGAGAGTGGTAAAAGGGATGACATTTTTATTCCCTTATAAACACAAACAACTTATCAAAAGGCAGCCTGCCAGGCTCGGTGGCTCACGACTGTAATCCCAGCACTTTGGGATGCAGAGGCGGGCAGATCACCTGAGGTCAGGAGTTTGAGACCAGCAGGGCCAACATAGTGAAACCCCATCTCTACGAAAAATACAAAAAATTAGCTGGGTGTGGAGGCAGGAGCCTGTAATCCCAGCTACTCAGGAGGCTGAGGCAGCAGAATTGCCTGAACCTGGGAGACGGAGGTTGCAGTGAGCTGAGATCGCTCCATTGCACTCCAGCCTGGCAGACAAGAGTGAGACTGAGTCCTAAAAGAAAAACAAAACAAAACAAAACAACACAAAAAAGCAGCCTGTTCTACAAAGAACCTCTCAAATTTCAGCCCTACCATTTTGGGAGGACGAGGTGGGTGGAATGCTTGAGCTCAGGAGTTCAAGACCAGCCTGGGCAAGATGCCAAAACCCCCCTACCATGGACATACAAGCTGCCCCACTGCTAGAAAATCAAGAAGAAATTTCTAAGTTCAAGGTCTTTGTCTACAATTCAACAAACATTTACTGAATTTGTATTTTGTCCTTGGACACCCTGCTAGAAAAGGGATTGACAAACTGAGGCCCTCAGGCCAAATCTAGCCCGACACTTTGTTTTTGTAAATAAAGTTTTATTAGACACAGCTACACATGTCCATTTAAATATTATCTATGGCTGTTTTCCTGCGACAACTTGCTGTACAGCCCATCAAGCCTAAAATATTTACTATCCGGCCCTCCACAGAAAATGTTTGCTCATCTCTATGTTATACTCTAGAAAGATGCAGAAATGTTTCTTTATCTAGGTGGTGATTTGGTTACACAGGTAAATACATTGGTAAAAATTCACCAAGTATTTGATTCATTTTATTGTGTGTATGCCATAACTCAATACTTCTTTTTTTAATAAAGAGTAATAAGTCCCTGTCTTCTAGCAATTTAAAATCTGGTGGGAGGATATCAAAGTAAATAATTAAAATATAATGGTGAGCCAGACAGTGGCTCATGTCGGTAATCCTAGCACTTTGAGAGGCCAAGGCAGGCAGATCACCTGAAGTCAGGAGTTTGAGAACAGCCTGGCCAACATGGCAAAACCCTGTCTCTACTAAAAATACAAAAATTATCGGGGTATGGTGGCATGCGCCTGTAGTAGTCCCAGCTACTTGGGAAGCTGAAGCAGGGGAATCACTTGAACTCAGGAGGCGGAGGTTGCAGTGAGCCGAAATGGTGCCACTGTACTCCACTCTGGGCAACAGAGCGAGGCTCCATCTCAAAAAATATATATGAAAAATAGAAATTTTTTTTAATTAAAAAAATAAAAAAACATAGGCTTTGGAATTAGAACATGAAATTTCTAATTAGGTTTAAGTCCCACTTGCACCAATTACTAAACATGTGACTTTAGATTCTTCCTCTACAAAATGAGAATAATAACAATATCTATGTCATTGGCTGCTGTGAGAATTAAAGAAATATGTAATTGTACATGACATAAAAGTACTCAATATACATTTTTATCATAACAATTAGCATTATTATTAACTGTCTAATTAGTGGTAGACTTATCTGTAGCTTAGAGTACCTGTGACTTCCTGGTAGGTCCTATGGGACCCCAAGTCATATCAATATTGATTATTTTACAAGCTTAGAGCTCAAGTTGGTATTGTACATAAATAGTATTTCATGGAGTTTTAGACTTCTGGCCCAATGCCTGGAAAGGTGAAAGTCCTAAGGGTGGGGTCCAATCCCACTGCTCAAAGAACACCTTCCAGAAGCAAAATCAGGAAACCACTACCTCTAGTTGACCTAGCTGATAATGAAAGAAGCCATACTAAAAAGAAAAAATAAATAAATAGATTTTAAAAAAGGCCAAGCGTGGTGGCTCACGCCTGTAATCTCAGCACTTTGGGAGGCCGAGGCAGGCAGATCACCTGAGGTCAGGAGTTCAAGACCAGCCTGGCCAACATGGTGAAACCCTGTCTTAAAAAAGAAAAAAAAAAAGCCATACTAGAAAATACATTAAATACAATATATATATTTTTTTTTAAGATAAACTCTTTCTCCATCACCCAGGCTGGAGCACAGTTGTTCGATATCAGCTCACTGCAACCACCGCCTACCTGGTTCAAGCGATTCTCCTGCTTCAGCCTCCTGAGTAGCTAGGATTACAGGCGAGTCACATCACACCCGGCCACAATATCCTTTTGAGCTTAAAACTTCAGTCAAATCCTCACTACCAGGCTGGGAAAACTGATTCCGTCCAAGGGACTGGCCAAGAGAAGCCAAGCTGCTGGGTAAATAGCTCTAACAAGGGTGATACAGGAAAGTTCTAAAAACTTCTGAGGTGCCATAAAATACCTTCAGCAATCTCTGTGACAAAGCCTCCTGGATATCCAGCCCTATGTAAGAACCAAAAGAGGATGATCACAGAAATCACAGATTTGGAAAAACTAGATGAACCTCCAGAGATCACCATCTCGTCTGGCCCCTGCTCTCAGATTGCAAAACACCTATCATTAGCCTCATTTTACAGACAGTGCCACTGAGATCCAGAGGGTAAGTGGGATGGCCTAGGTCAGATATCTAAGAGGCCATAAGAAAAAAAAAGAATATCTACTCCTAAGGAGTAAGCAATCTTGATGAAAAAGTAACACTCATGAAACTGTTCAAAACACATGGTCAGATAATAAGGGAGATCTCAATGAGGAGCTACAGGTATGGAAAAAAGGACAAGAGTTGAAGCCTCAGGGTAAAAGTCCCTGCCCAATGTACCTCTCAAAAAGTAAAAAGGCCCGTCTTTACTTAATATTTACTACCCTGTAATGCCTATATACCTGTCTCCCCACTCAGCAGTAATTCTTCCAGGTTATGCACCTTATATTATCCTTATCTATATTATCAGCACCAAGCATAGACAACTGCATCTCCTGCGACTTTAAAGAGACTCAGATTAGCTCTACTCACTCCCACAATACTAAAAACAAGGTTACCCTGTTAGGTGTCTACCAGGCCAAGAGGCCAGACCCTCAAAAAAGAGCCTAGATAAGGCTAATAGAAAGTGACTTTGACAAGTAATTTACCTTCTTAGTTTTGTCCATCTCAAAGATATTGGTAACATTAACAATCTCAGAAGACTGTATTAAAAATTAAGTATCTGCTGCACGCAGGTAGCTCATGCCTGTAATCCCAGCACTTTGGGAGGCCAAGGCAGGCAGATCACCTGAGATCGGGATTTAAGACCAGCCTGACCAACATGGAGAAACCTCATCTCTACTAAAAATACAAAATTAACCAGTATGGTGGCATTTGCCTGTAATCCCAGCTACTCGGGAGGCTGAGGCAGGAGAATTGCTTGAACCCAGGAGGTGGAGGTTGTGGTGAGCCGAGATCACGCCATTGTACTCCGGCCTGGACAACAAGAGTGAAATTCTGTCTCAAAAAAAAAAAAAAAATTAAGTATCCATGGTGAAACCCCATCTCTACTTAAAAAATATATACAAAAATTAGCCAGGCATCGTGGCGCACACCTGTAATCCCACACCTGTAATCCCAGCTACTCCAGAAGCTGAGGTGAGAGAATCACTTGAATCCAGGAGGTGAAGGTTGCAGTGAGCCAAGATGGCGCCATTGCACTCCAGCCCGGGCGACAGAGTGAGACTCTGTCTCAAAAAAAAAAAAAATGAAATATCTGTGAAAGTACTTAACAGTCCAGAGAGGGTAAGCGAGATGGCCTAGGTCCGATATCTAAAAGGCAGTAAGGAAAAAAAAGACTATTCTCAAGGAGTACTTGGCACATAGTAGACATTAATGACTGCTACCTCCCTTCTCACACTCCCTGTGTCTGGGTTCCTTTAAAAAAATAGTTTATTCCTTAGACCAACATATATTAAACCACAAATATTTGTTTATTTGTTGGGCCTTAGGGGTAAGATAATGATCTTGCCTTAGGTATTTCTGATAAAACCTCATCACCTAGTATAATGCCCACTGTTGCCACAGCTGCCTGGCACATAGTAAGCACTCATTAAATAGGGAACTCCCAAGAACACTTCTGGATATGGACCACTAATGCATCAGCTCTTAGTACAGCCCATTCCATCTGCTTTGTTAGCCCTAGAAGTGTGCAAGCGTAGAAGAGATCAAGTCTCTGACCAGCAGCAGATCTATACATTTATAGAGCTCCTCCCATAGTAAAGCCTGGCAGTAGAAATGACAAGAAAAACACAAGAACAATTCAGATGGTTCACATCTGTAATCCCAGCACTTTGGGAGGCCGTGGCAGGCGAATCACTTGAGGTCAGGAGTTCAAGACAAGCCTGGCCAACATGGTGAAACCCTGTCTCTACTAAGACGATAAAAAATCAGCTGGGTGTGGTGGTGCACACCTGTAATCTCCAGGCTGAGGCAGGAGAATTGCTTGAATCTGGGAGGTGGAGGCTGCAGTGAGCAGAAAGCACACCACTGTACTCCAGCCTGGGCAAGAGTGAGACTCTGTCTCAAAAATTCAAAAAATGACTATATGGTAATGTTTTAAACTATACAGCATCTCTAATTAAGACCTGGGTTGTAATATTAAACTGACCACCCACCCTCACGTTTCCTATACTGCCCACTGAGAGAAAAGGGAAGTGCTTCTTCCTTTCAGTGCTGCTTGTTCAGAAAAGCTGATGCCCTTTGCTATGAAGGGCTGGGCAAATATCCTGGCAAACAGGATCTAGTAAAAGCTTGAACCCCACAAAAGCATCTCAATCATTCACCTTGCTGGGCTCCAAGGCTGAAAATAGCCCCAAATAAAAAACAAGCTATGTGAACTACTTATTCAGTTTCATAGCAAAGGCCTTATGCTAGCTGAAGAGGACAAACCCCTCACTCCTTAATTCTATCAGACCTAAAAGCCTCACCTGTTTCTGGCCCCATAGCAGCTGGCATAGCTCTGGCACCTCTCAGGCTTCATCTTTCAAAAAACAGCAATGGAAAAGTACAGAACAGAGAAGAGCCTTTTGCAGTCAGCCCAGCACTGTATGAGGGGTATTAGGGAGATAAAGAGATACCTGAACACAGATGCCCTATTCTTTTTTTTTTTTTTTTTTTTTTTTTGAGACATCTTGCTCTGTCACTAGACTAGAATGCAGTGGTGTGATCTCAGCTCACTGCAACCTCTGCCTTTCGGGTTCAAGCAATTCTCCTGCCTCAGCCTCCCGAGTAGTTGGGACTACAGGTCTATGCCACCACACCAAGCTAATTTTTTGTATTTTTAGTAGAGACAGGGTTTCATGATGTTAGCCAGGATGGTCTCGATCTCCTAACCTCCTGATCTACCTGCCTTGGCCTCCCAAAGTGCTGAAATTACAGGCTTGAGCCACGGCACCCAGCCACAGATGCCCTATTCTTTCATCAAATCTGAAAATGAAATGAAAGGCTCTCAAGCAGCCATAACCCAGAAGTAGCATTCTATACCTCTGCTTCACCTTCTGGCAATATCCTTAACAGGTTTCTCTAACCAGGCCCTGTTTCCATGCCTTTTTAGGGGTAGGTTTACCTAATCCCAAGTCAGAGTCAGTCAGTCAGCATGCTTACTTATCAAATCCATTTCCATTACATATATTGACCCATGCCATTAGAGTCCATTGTTTCCAGGTCTACCTCTCCCAATATATTAAGTACTTCTGGAATTATGGCCCAGGTTTCATAATGCCCATGTTTCCAGTTTTGCCCAGTGCAGGGTCAGGCTAAGAACAGATGCTAAAGGCCTATTTGTTGCAGAGCAAAAATGAGCAGGTACAGAAACCAGGAAGGAGGTATAAGGACAAGAATGTATCTTCCTTACTCTCCCTGGAATCTCTCACCCAATGCATACTGTCCTCTGGACCTAGACTCAGGATGGGTTTCCCAAGCCTCCCCTCTTATTACCAAGCTCACAGTACTCTGTACCTCCTCTGTGTACAATACTAGTCCCTGAACTCATTCATCCCAGATGTTTGTTTCACCTCTGGATGTATTTGGAAACACCTTGAGTATATGGCTCAAGTCTCTCTTTTTGAGACAGAGTCTCACTCTGTCACCCAGGCTGGAATGCAGTGACGCGATCTTGGGTCACTGCAGCCTCCACCTCCTGGGTTCAAGTGATTCTCCTGTCTCAGCCTCCTGAGTAGCTGGGATTACAGGCAAGTGCCACCACACCCAGCTAATTTTTGTATTTTTAGTAGAGACCGGGTTTCACCCATGTTGGTCAGGCTGGTCTTGAACTCCTGACCTCGTGATCCACCCACTTCAGCCTCCCAAAGTGCTAGAATTATAGGCATGAGCCACCACACCCAGCCCAAGTCTCTCTTCTTATTGCACAAAATACAATACCAGCCGTAAGGAAGTACACCTGTAGCTGTTTACAGAGTTAAAAAAAAAAAAAATCAACTTCCCTCAAGTTTTTAATTGCTCATCTGTGAAAAGGTGAAAAGAATGTCTCTCACCAGATTGCTCCTCCCTCTTAGGCTATCCCTCTTTCTCTATTTTATCATTGGGTTCCCAAGGAATTCTCTACAAAGAATTCAAGCCAAGCAGATTAACACCTATATTTGGCCTACAATGTGTGATATTCAAGATATCATCAGAACAGAGATAACAATTCACTCTTTATATCCCACATCCCTCAGACTATGGGAAGTGACCCACCCATGCCAATCCTTAACAAAACACAAAGCAGGACAATGTTGTATCCTCTACACATTCATTGATGGGCCCCTGCCTAAGATCTTACTCAGATTCACATCTAAAACTGGAATGGGGCCACACATAGTGCCTCACGCCTATAATCCCAATACTTTGGGAGACTGAGAGGCAGGAGAATCGCTTGAGACCAGGAGTTCAAGACCAGCATGGGCAACACAGTGAGACTTTGTCTATAAAAAAAAAAATAGAAAAATTAGCTATGTGTGATTGCTCATGCCTGTAGTCCCAGCTACCAGCAGGCTGAGGTGGGAAAATCACTTGAGCCCAGGAGGTCGAGGCTACGGTGAGCCATAATTGTGCCACCATACTCCAGCCTCCTGTACAACAGAGCAAGTCCCTGACACAAAAATAAAATAATAAATAAAATAAAATAAAATAAAACTGGAATGTGCCCACCTTTGTAAGCTAAAGTACTGGTAGAAGACTTCCAATCAGAAAAGAAAACTATAATTATATACAACTGTGTTAAACCAATAGTTCTTAGCAAACTGAAATTATGTATGTTTGGCAGAGCACTGTGGCTCATGCCTGTAAGCCCAATCTTTGGGAGGCCAAGGCAGGCAGATCACTTGAGCCCAGGGGTTTGAGCCCAGCCTAGGCAACATCACAAAACCCCATCTCTACAATAAAAAAATACAAAACTTGACCAGGCATGGTACCATGGGTCTGTAGCCCCAGGTAGTCAGGAAGCTGAAGTGGGAGAATTGCTCAAGCCTGTGAGGTCAAGCCTGCAGTAAGCCGTGATTCCACCACTGCACTCCAGCCTGGATGATAGAGTGAGATACTGTCTCAAAAAAAAAAAATTATCTGTGTTTATATTGAAATATAATTCACATGCCATACAATTATTCCTTTTAATCTTCATAATTCAGTGATTTTTAATATATCTACAAGGTATATAATATATCTACAAGGTATATAATCATCACCACAATCTAATTTTTCAGAATATTTTCATTATTCCCAAAAAGAAATCCCATATCCATTAGCAGTAACTTCTAATTACCCTCTCCCCTCACACCCTGGCAACCACTAATATAGTTTCTGTCTCTATAGGTTTGCCTATTCTGGACATTTCATATAAATGGAATCATATAACATGTGGCCTTTTCACTTAGCATAATGTTTTCAAGGTTTATCCATGTTGTAGTATCTATCAATACTTAACTCCATTTAATGGCTAAATAAGATTCCATTGGACCAGGCGCAGTGGCTCACACCTGTAATCCCAGCACTTTGGGAGGCTGAGTCAGGCAGATCACAAGGTCAAGAGATGGAGACCATCCTGGCCAGCGTGGTGAAACCCCATCTCTACTAAAAATACAAAACTCAGCCGGGTGTGGTGGCATACGCCTGTAGTGTCAGCTACTCAGGAGGCTGAGGCAGGAGAATTGCTTGAATCCAGGAGGCAAAAGTTGCAATGAGCCAAGATTGCGCCACTGCACTCCAGCCTGGTGACAAGAGCGAGACTCCATCTCAAACAAATAAATAAGATTCCACTATACGAACATACTACTTTATTTATTATTTATTTAATTTATTTATTTATTGAGACAGTCTTGCTGTCTCCCAGACACCAGGCTGAAGTGCAGTGGCGCGATCTCGGCTCACTGCAACCTCCGCCTCCCAAGTTCAAACAATTCTCCTGCCTCAGCTTCCTGAGTAGCTGGGACTACAGGTGCACGCCACCACACCCAGCTAATTTTTGTATTTTAGTAGAGACAGGGTTTCACCATGTTGGCCAGGATGGTCTCAATCTCTTGACCTTGTGATCCACCAGCCTTGGCCTCCCAAAGTGCTGGGATTACACGCGTGAGCCACCGCGCTCAGTCCCACCTTTTTTTTGAGATAGGATCTGGCTCTGTCACCCAGGGTAGAGTGCAGTGGAACGATCTCAGCTCACTGCAATCTCCAACCTCTACCTCCCAGGCTCAAGACATCTTCCCACCTCAGCCCTCCCAAGTAGTTGGGACTACACGCACACGCAGCATGCCCAGCTAATTTTTGTATTTTTCTGCTTGAGATGGGGTTTGACCATGTTTCCCAGGTTGGTCTTGAACCCTGGTCTCAAGTGAGCCTCCCGCTTCAGCCTCCCAAAGCACTGGGATTATAGGCATGAGTCATCAAATCTGGGCCACATTTTTAATTTATACATCGGTTGATGGACATCTGGAATGTTTCCACTTCTTGGCTATTATGAATAATGCTATTATGAACATTCTTGTACAAGTTCCTGTTGTGAATATGTTTTTAGTTCTCATAGGTATACATCTAGAAGCAAAATGCTAGGTTCTATGATAATTCTATACTTATGCTTTGAAACCAAATTATTGTTAAAACACTTTAGCTCACTGCTCTGCCTTCCTCACTGTCAAGACTTTCCACTGTCAGTTCTACTCTGCAACACACCTGCAGAAGCCCAGTGGCTACTATCCTGGCTAGTGGCTACTATACAGGACAGTGTAAAGACCATTCCCATCATCACAGAAGTCTCTATCAAACAGCATTGGTCTAGAAGGATAAGGTGATCAGGGTGATTACAGCTAACATTTAATAAATATTTACAATGAGCCAGACACTCACCAAGACCTTTACAAGGATTTAATCATAATAACTCTATTTAAGTATTATTCCCATTTTATAGATGGGAATATTGAGGGTTTTCAGAAGTTAAATAAATTCCCTAAGGTCACAGCTAGTTAAATTGAGCCAAGATTTAAACCCAAAAAGTCTAACTCCAAAGTCTTCTTTCTTTCTTTTTCTTTCTTTCTCTTGCTCTTTCTCTCTCTCTCTCTCTTTCTTTCTTTCAGACAGTCTTGCTCTGTCACCTAGGCTGGAGTGCAGTGGCATGATCTCAGCGGCTCACTGCAACCTCCACCTCACAGGTTCAAGCGATCCTCCCACCTCAGCCCCCCAAGTAGCTGAGCCTACAGGCACGTGCCATCAAGCTCGGCTAATTTTTTTGTATTTTTAGTTGAGATGGGGTTTTGCCATGTTGGCCAGGCTCTTCTCAAACTCCTAACCTCAAGTGATCTGCCTGCCTCAGCCTCCCAAAGTGCTGGGATTACAGGCATCAGCCACCATGTCCTGCCCCAAGTCTGCTTTCTTAACTACTATATTAAACACAGATGATTGAAATAAAGGCAAAATGTGCTAATGGCCATAAATCAGGTCCAGATAAAGAGCTAAGAGATTTCAAAAAGGTAGGGGGTACAACCAGATGTAAGAAAAAACATTAAAGAAGCATGAAAAAGAACCACTAATCTGAATCTATTTATTATGTAGATTGAGCAGAGCCCACTCAACCACCATCTCCTTCAGAAGGTCTTTATGGATGACTCCAATGCACACTAATCTCTTCTTTCTCTTGCTTTAATACATCATTTTCTTTTTAGCTGCTCTCTAACTAGTTAAGAAATTACCTGATTTGTAAATTCTCCAAAGACAAGAATAAAGACCATGTTTTAGTCTCTTCTATGGCCCACAGTGCCACAAAGAGCAGAACTCAAAGCTGCCTGGTTCAATCGAAATACTTCTTGAGGACTGCTGATTATTACTCCCTTAGCAAGAAATAAAGCTGAACTGAGAGAAAGAGTGGTCTCCACATTCTACCTCCTGGGGGGCTAAGCAGAACAGGCCCCAAGTTCCCAAGGCTATTCCCTTTTGCTCATTTACGTAGAGAACCACTTGGGGCATGGGTTTCACTCTCAGCCCCTGGATCAGGGATGCATAAGTCAGTGTCCCAGACAAGCTAGCATGACAGTTCCTAGCAGAAACCAGTTATTTTGTCTTCAAAGTGCTGAAAACATCTGGCTGGCTTTCACACTGCTCACTCATCGTCCCAACTTGGGAAAGGGAAAGCCAAACATCATGCTACTCACCATATGACAAAGCACTTTCAATGTCCATTAACTCACTGAATCCTTACAACACTCCCACAATACCAGGGCAGGGATTCTTGCACCCATTTTATAAACAAAGAAACTCCAGCCTTGAAATGTTAAAAAACTGTGCTAAGTTGAGAGAGATCCAAGATGGCCGATTAGCAACAGCTCACGATTGTAGCTCCCAGGGAAAGCGCAGAGAGAGAGTGGACGCTGCACTTTCAGATGAATTTTTGTTGCCCACAGACTGGGAGATTCCCGGCGGAAGAGCCCCACCGGTCACCGGTGCGACTCTTTTGGCCAGCGCGGCTGTTTTGCCGGCGCCCCCGCGCAGCACTTCTGAGTGCAGAGTGTACAGGACTGGGTGCCCTTTTAGTCGGGCTTGGCTGGTCCCATTCCCACAAGGAGAACAGCAATTGAAAGCGCTGAGGACTGAGAGTTTCACAGCAAGCACAGCTGAACCCAGGAAGACCTTGCTCTGTGGGGAAGAGGCATCCACTGAAGGAAAACTAAGAAACAGAAAAAACTTCATCACCAACAAGGCAAACGTCCACTCAGAGACCCAATCTGAAAGTCGGCAATTACAAAGACGACAGCTGGATAAATCCACAAAAATGGGAAGAAACCAGTGCAAAAAGGCTGACAACACCCAAAATCAGAATGCCTCTCCTCCTACAAGGGATCGCAGCTCCTCATCAGCAAGAGAACAAGGCTTGACGGAGGATGAGTGTGAGGAACTCACAGAATCAGGCTTCAGAAGGTGGATAATAAGAAACTTCTGTGAGCTAAAAGAA
>CAUYQU010105181.1:0-41320 GCA_963574635.1 Cheracebus regulus
CTCTTCCTCTTTCTTTCTCTTTCATTTTTTCTTTCTTTTGCTGTTTCTTTCTTTCTCTTTTTCTCTCTTTTTCTAAAATCTCTTCCTCTTCCTTTCTCTCTTTCATTCTTTTTATTCTAAAAAAAAAAAAAAAAAAAAAGATATTTTTAACAAAACCACTTGGCTTAAAGGCACATGAAAAGAAGAAGGCCAGATGTGGTGGCTCATACCTATGATCCCAACACTTTGGGAGGCTGAGGTGGATGGATCAGCTGAGGTCAGGAGTTTAAGACCAGCCTGACCAACACAGTAAAACCCTATCCTTACTAAAAATACAAAATTAGCCAGACATGGTGGTGCTTGCCTGTAATTTCAGCTACTTGGGAGACTGAGACAGGAGAATTGCTTGAACCTAGGAGGAGGAGGTTACAGTGAGCTGAGATCACCCCATTGCCCCATTGCACTCCAGCCTGGGCAACAAGAGTGAAACTCTGTCTCAAAAAAAAAAAACAACCCCCCACCCCAAAACAACAGCAACAACAACAAAAACACAGGAAAAAGGAACAAAAAGAAAAGAAGAAATCTTGACTCCCTAAAGATAGGAGGAGTCTCTTCTCATAGAATTGTGACCTGCTTAAAAAGTAGCAACATCTTATATTCAACAGTGATTGCTTATTATTCAAGAAAATTTGTGAATGGTCTAGGAACAAGAGGCCAGTTTTAGTGATTGATAGTGATGGTGGTTGGTAAAGCTGTGTTTGGGACTATGACATAATCCCCTGTAGGGAAGAAGACCAGCGAACTCCCGAACTCCATCCCTCCATACACACACGCAAATAAACTGGCAAGAACTGTCAGAATCAACTTATTCAGAACTCTGGAATCTAATAAAAAACTTTTAACAAGGGAATGCTTAATGAAGAAAAAGACTGCTGAATTTTGTTAAGAGGGCTCTGTGATCCTACCCTGTTACCATCCTCAACCCCCAGTCCAGTGGCTGCTTTGAAGACAACAGCTGGTGTCCCTGTGCAGTGTGCTTGAGGTACTTGAGGGAGAAATGTGGACTTTATTCTGAAAGCATCATGGTTGTGTATTTTGATCTGTTTAATAGATCCTGAAAGATTGTCTCAAGGGCTTGGCTTTGTTTTGCCTGTCTCTGATCTTTCCCAGGGCTGAGGCAGCTACACAGGTGGCATTTGTCAAAAGTATTGAAAAGCAGATATATTTGTTGCTTCTGCCTGCATTAAGGGATAACTCTCAGGGCAAGCAGCAGACAGATCCAAATGCTTATGAAGGAAGAGGCTGGGGAAGGAGATACTAGGGGGCACAAAGGCTCTGAAAAGCTCCCACATGTTCTGGGGAATCTTGAAGATTGTACACATGCCCGGGGCTGGTCACGTGCTCAATCTTGAAGATTGTACACATGCCCGGGGCGGGTCATGTGCTCAGGAAAGACCTTAGAAGACCCAAGCTATCACTGCTGACTAACCTTCAGGCTGAACCCAAGCAGGAAGTGAAGGGTAAAGTACAGCTGCTAACTGCCTGGCTAAGTGTTGAAGTGCCCCAACACAGAGCCAATCTTCAAAGACTTGGAAATGTTTTATTTTATTTTATTACAGGTGCTAAATCTGCCAAATCACTTGCTGACCACTAAGCTAACAGAGCAGAAACTTAAGTGGCCACACATGACAGAAAATTTAGGGAGGTCATTAAATAGTCACCACAACAAGCAGCAACAACCAACTCTTGGAGTTAAGGGATATAATCTGATTTCCAGAATTGCTACTTTATAATACCTGTTTATTTTATTATGTTTTAAATTTTACTTTAAGTTCTGGGTTGCATGTGCAAAACGTGCAGGTTTGTTACATAGGTATACATGTGCCATGGTGGTTTGCTGCATCCATCAACCTGTCATCAACATCTACAACTTTTGACAAATGCCATTTGTGTAGCATTAGGTATTTTTCATAATGCTATCTCTTGTTCCCCACCCGCCGGCAGGCCCTAGTGTGTGATGTTCCCCTCCGTGTGTCCATGTGTTTTCATTATTCAACTCCCACTTATGAGTGAGAACATATGGTGCTTGGTTTTCCATTTCTGTGTTAGTTTACTGAGAATGATGGTTTCCGGCTTCATCCATGTACCTGCAAAGGGCGTGAACTCGCCCTTTTTTTATGGCTGCATAGTATTCCTTGGTGTATATGTGCCACATTTTCTTTATCCAGTCTATCATTGATGGGCATTTGGATTGGTTCCAAGTGTTTGCTGTTGTGAATAGTGATGCAGTAAACATACGTGTGCATGCGTCTTTATAGAAGAATGATTTATAATCCTTTGGGTATATACCCAGTAATAGGATTGCTGAGTTAAATGGTATTTCTAGTTTTAGATCCTTGAGGAATTGCCACACTGTCCTCCACAATGGTTGAACTAATTTACACTCCCACCAACAGTTCCTGTTTCTTCACATCCTCTCTGGCATCTGTTTCCTAACTTTTTAATGATCACTTTATAATATTTAAAATGTCTGGTTTTCAGCAAAACTTATGAGACATATAAACAAAAAATTTGGCCCATTCACAGGAAAAAGGTTAATAGAAAATGTCCTTGATGGCTGGGAGCCTATAATCCCAGCACTTTGGGAGGCTGAGGCAGGCAAATCACTTGAGATCAGGAGTTCAAGACCAGCCTGACCAACATGGAGAAACTCCCATCTCTACTGAAAGTTCAAAATTAGCCAGGCATGGTGGCACATGCCTGTAATCCCAGCTACTTGGGAGGCTGAGGCAAGAGAATAGCTTGAACCTGGGAAGCAGAGGCTGCAGTGAGCCAAGATCATGCCATTGCACTCCAGCCTGGGCAACAGAGGGAGCCTTGAGCAAAACTCCATCTCAAAAAAAAAGAAAAAAGAAAATGTCCTTGATGAAGCACAGACATTGGACTTACTCAAGACTTTAAATCAAATAAAAATACATATATATACTCAAAGAGCCATGGAAACCACGGACAAAGAACTAAAGAAAACCAAGAGAACAAGGTCTCACCAAATAGAAAATACCAATAAAGAGGTAGAAATTACAAAAAGGAGCCATATAGAAATTCTGGAGTTGAAAAGAAATATAGAAGTAACTGGAATGAAAAATACACTAGAGGGGTTCAACAGCAGGTTTGAACAGGCAGAAAAATCAGTGAACTTGAAGATGGATCAATTGAGATTATCTAGTCTGAGGAGCAGAAAGGTTACAAAAGACAAAGACATTATATGTTGATAAATGGTCATTAAGAAGATATACCCAGCACTTTGGGAGACCGCTCTCACTGTGACCGCCGCCTCTCAGATTCAAGTGTTTCTCCTGCCTCAGCTTCTTTAGTAGCTGGGACTACAGGCATGCGCCACTAGGTCCAGCTAATTTTTGTATTTTTAGTAGAAAAGGGGTTTCAGTACTTGTTGGCCTGGCTGGTCTCAAACTCCTGACTTCAGGTGATCTGCCTGCCTCAGCCTCTAAAGTGCTGGGATTAGAGGTGTGAGCCACTGTGCCTGGCTAAAGTTTTTTTTAGCACTCAGATGCTGTGGTTTTAGAGTTTGAAGATGCTCTGATTTAGAAGCATGAAATTAGATTTTTGTATTTTATACTCCAGTGTGACTGACTTTGTATAGTGGCTTTCTGTATGGTATCACAAAATTGCTTGCCTTTGGATATGATTTGGAAAATATCTTCATTGTGGTATAATCCCTTTTATGTTCATTCACACCAATCTCCAGGCCTTGATATGTATTTTCTCCTGATGTTTAGTTTCACATCACTCACCATGGTGAATTTAAAAGTCTTAAGTTGTCTTAAAAATAAAAAATAAAAAAAAAATTTATGTTGGCCAGATATGGTGGCTCATGCCTGTAATCCCAGTACTTTGGGAGGCTGAGGTGAGAGGATTGCTTGAGACCAGGAGTGTAAAATCAGCCTGGCAACATAGTGAGACCCTATCTTATTAATAAATAGGCCAGGCACAGTGGCTCACGCCTGTAATCCCAGCACTTTGGTAGGCCAAGGTGGGTGGATCACCTGAAGTTGGGAGTTGGACACCAGCCTGACCAACATGGAGAAACCCTGTCTCTACTAAAAATACAAAATTAGCTGGGTGTGGTGGTGCATGCCTGTAATCCTAGCTACTCGGGAGGCTGAGGGAGGAGAATCGCTTGAACCTGGGAGGCAGAGGTTGTGGTGAGCCAAGATTGCACCATTGCACTCTAGCCTGGGCAGCAAGAGCAAAACTCCTTCTCAAATAAATATATATATGTGTGTGTGTGTGTGTGTGTGTGTGTGTGTGTCTGTGTGTGTAAAAATAAAAAAAATTAGGTGGACTTGGTGGTATGTACCTGTAGTCCTAGCTACTCAGGAGGCTTAAGTGGGAGGATTGCTTTTGCCTAGGAGTTTAAGGCTGCAGTGAGCCATGATTGTACCACTGCACTTCAGCCTAGGTGACAGAATGAGCTTTGTCTTAAAATTTTTTTTTTAATATATAAAACTTTTATGTCTATTTAATTTCAAGCAAATAGAAAAAAAAAAAGTCTTTTTTTTTAGACAGAGTCTCTTTCCCCACTGGAGTGTGGTGGCGCAGTCTCAGCTTCTCTGCCTCTCAGGTTCATGTGATTCTCCTGCCTCAGCTTCCCGAGTAGCTGGGATTACAGGCAAACGCCACCAGGCCTGGCTAATTTTTGTATTTTTAGTAGAGATGGGGTTTCTCCATGTTGATCAGGCTCCATGTTGGTCACGTGACTACAGATGATTTGCCTGACTAGGCTTCCCAAAGTGCTGGGATTGCAGGTGTGATCCACCATGCCCAGCCAAAAAATCTGTATTCAAAGGCATCATGTGTAAATATATAAAACCATTTAAAAACCTTTAATTTACTCAGAGTCAAAACAGCAACTAAGAGTGTATATTTTTTCTTTTTAAAAATCATTTATTTTTTAGCTGACAAAAATTGTGTCTATTTATAGTATACATATTTTGATATACATTGTAGAAAGGCTATATAACATGTATTACCTCACATATTTTTCATTTTTTGTGGTAAGAACTTTTTTTTTGTAAGTGAAGGTACTATTCTTCCTTCATATTTCAGCAACAGACAAGGGAGCCATGGCCTCTGAGTTCCAGTCCCAGGTGTGCCTAAAACACGCTATGTGACTCTCAACAAAGTACTCAGTTCTTCATTAAGCTGGGGATATGCATACAAACCTGAGTTGTAAGGCTTGTAGGGAGTAGTGAGAAGTAATTATGTTACTTGGAAGTCATCTGGTAAATAGAAAGCATTATAAAAAGGCCATGATTATCTAAGCTGGAGAGGATCGTGAAGTCGTACTTCAGTTTCTGGTATGGACTTTTGTTGCCCTGTATGTTGTGATTAAGTGGACGTTCAAGCTAGATGGATTAAATCTTGGGTGCCTACAAAATAACATGATTACATGTTTCCTTCTAGTTGAATTTATTTACTTTTGTTTATTTACTTTAAATTATTTAAATTTCACATTTATTTACTTATTTTAATTTTGCAAATTTGTCACATGCCAACTGTTTTATGTACATCTTTTTACTTAATTTTCAGCAATTACGTGGCATACATACTGTTACTATCACTGTTTTATAGATGAAGAAACTGAGGCTTAGAGAATTTAAATAACTTGTCTATCCAAGGTTACATAGTTGACACGTGACAGAATTAGAAGGACCGGCGTGCTGACACTAAAGACCTCTGATTTGTGTAATTCTCATCACTACTCATCTGGTGTGTGGTTGCCTGTTCAATCTTGACACTAGTAGGGTAATGGAAAGGCATAGCTTCAGTTGCTTTAATTGATACACGTTTATTCCACAGATATTTGAAAGCTTGACAGACCTTCTAAATGGGTTTGTAGTTAAAATTTGATAATTTAAGATTAAGGAGTTAAATATGCATTTACTGTGGTTTGTTTCCTTATCAGTAGTCTTTCTATTGGTAAACCAAAATTTACATTTTATGTTTTAGGTCCTAAACATGCAGCTTTCAGATGGAGGACAAGGAGATGTCCCTGTTGATGAAAACAAACTCCATGGTAAACCTGATAAAACCTTGCGCTTTTCCCTCTGCAGTGATAATCTGGAAGGAATATCTGAAGGTGAAGGGTTACTTCATTCAAGGAGTTGTGTAATTCAAGTAATATTTTGTTTTGTGTTTTTTAAAGGAGCCTTATAAATTATAATTATTCCATCTGTGCCTCGCACTGAGGAGACTAATGAAGATTTCCTCTAATGAGCTTGAACAGTTGGCTGTAAAGATTGTTTCCTGAATAAAATTAAGATTGCAAGATGCCTTTGGTCATATAAAATGGAGAAGATATAAGTCTTTATTCAGACTTAAATAGAATAACAGCAAGTTTTGTTTCTCCAGTATTAACATATACCAAAGCTTATAGAGCTCCTTTAGAAGGATATGATGCATGTCTAAATGGGAAAAAATTGACTTACTAGTAATTCATGATATTGCATATACTCTTAAATGTTCTGTATTCTGCTACTCACACTCACACACACCTTTATGAATCAGGATACAATGGAAATAGATATTAAAAAGAAAATTCAAAGCCAAGATTGTGAAGTGAGAATATGTCATTTGCCTACTGGGACCAATTTTTTTGGTCAAGAAAATATAGTTCAAATTTGCTGACATTTAAAAAGAAACATAACTTCACATTTTAATCTAACTTTTCAAAAAAAATCACATGTAATATATGTTCATTCTAGAAAATAGAGTAGAATCACCTGTAATCTCACAATTTTTTTAATAGCAGTTGACATTTTAGATTATTTACAGCAAAATTAGATTTATCCTGTTTTGTAACCTTTTCAGTTATTATTAAACTGGCATTAACATTTTCCTTTGTAATTTAATATTCTTTTTTATTTTTTTATTTTTTGAGACAGAGTCTTGCTCTGTCATCCAGGCTGGAGTGCAGTGGCATGATCTCCACTCACTGCAACCTCTGCCTGCTGGGTTCAAGCGATTCTCCTGCTTCAGCTTCCCAAGTAGCTGGGACTACAGACCTTTGCCACAAGGCTGGTTTTTGTTTGTTCGTTTGTTTGTTTGTATTTTTAGTAGAGGTGAGGATTCACCATGTTGTTCAGGCTGGTCTTGAACTCCTGACCTCAGGTGCTCCACCCTTATTGGTCTCCCAAAGTGCTGGGATTACAGGCAAGAGCCATGGCTGTGCCCAGCCTAACATTCTTAAATAACATGGTTTTCATGGCTGTTTTCCTTAACTCACATGGGCATATCAGTTTTTTTCAACTTTCTTCTATGATTAAATCTGTAGATTGGGTCCACTTTTCAGACATAAGAAGCTTTGGCCAGGCATGGTGGCTCATGCCTGTAATCCCAGCACTTTGAGAGGCAGAGGCAGGCAGTCTCCTGAGCTCAGGAGTTTGAGACCAGCCTGGGCAACACGGTGAAACCCTGTCCCTACTAAAATACAAAACATTAGCTGGATATGGCCGTGCGCACCTATAGAGTCCCAGGTACTGGAGAGGCTGAAGCAGGAGAATTGCTTGAACCCAGAGGAGGGAGGTTGCAGTGAGCCAAGATCGCGACACTGCACTCCAACCTGGGCAACAGAGCAAGACTCTCTCTTAAATAAAAAAAAAGGCAGGGCACAGTGGCTCACACCTGTAATCCCACCAAGTTGGGAGGACGAGGGGGGTGGATCACGAGGTCAGGAATTTGAGACCAACCTGACCAACATGGTGAAACCTTGTCTCTACTGAAAATACAAAAGTTAGCTGGGCGTGGTGGTGCACACCTGTAATCCCAGCTACTCAGGAGGCTGAGGCAGGAGAATTGTTTGAACCTAGGAGGCAGAGGTTGCAGTGAGTCGAGATTGAGCCACTGCACTCCAGCCTGGGTGACAGAGCAAGACTGTCTCAAAAAAAAGAAGCTCTGCAACAAGCAACCTTAGATTAATTTGTTTTTTGAGACGGAGTCTCTCTTTTGTTGCCCAGGCTGAGATCATGCCAGTGCAATGGTGTGATCTCAGCTCATTGCAACCTCGTCCTCCCCGGTTCATACAATTCTCTTGCCTCAGTCTCCTGAGTAGCTGAGATTACAGGCATGTGCCACCAGGCCCAGCTAATTTTTGTATTTTTAGTAGAGACGGGGTTTCACCATGTTGGTCAGCCTGGTCTCCAACTCCTGTCCTCAGGTGATCAATGCACCTCGGCCTCCTAAAGTGTTGAGATTACGACGTGTCAGCCACTGTGCCTAGCAGATTAATTTTGTATTAGCACCTTAGGATAAATTCCTAGAAGCAGAATTTCTGTCTCAAAGGGCATGTGTTTTTTTAAGGTATAAAGGCAGCATTAAAAACACTTTAATCAGTTTTTAGTCTTTTATCAAGGCATGAAAAACTGTGTGGTGGCTCATGACTGTTTTGAAAAGATTGCTCACAGTATAAACATTTCTCTAGGTCCTTCAAATCGCTCCAATTCAGTGTCCTCCCTAGACCTAGAAGGAGAGTCTGTGTCAGAACTTGGAGCAGGACCTACTGGGAGTAATGGAGTTGAAGCTCTACAACTGTTAGAACATGAGCAAGGTAAAGTGAAGTTGAACACAATCACCTAAGTAGCAAAGAATTTACCTGATTGCAAGATGAGCAGTGTATTTGCATTAAGTGGGCTTTGTTCAGCAAGAGATTATATAATCACCATTAAACTTGCATTTATTCATCATTCTTTCAGTTTTTCAAAATGTATTTAGTTGGTAAGTGGATTGTTTAGGTTTAAGTTACATTGAATAATTAATATAAATTACTTTAAATTCTGTAATATTTGATATTTTAATTCTGTAATCTTTTAGGGATACACTGTAAATACTCAAGGCTCAAGGAACTTAGAATAGGGAAAGAATAATACACAATTGATTAAAGGTATCATAAATGGTTTTGGCAGTTCTGAGTGAGAGATACGTATGGTTGAAAGTATAGGGAAAGCTTACTGGAAGAAAATACTAGCTTTAATGGCTGGCTGGCATTGCCTGGGCAGAAGTTGGAGATAGGTCATTCTAGGTGGATGACAAGTATAAGCAAGTCAAAGAGGTAAGACTGATTCAGGCATCAGTTAGGGAAATAGGGTGAGGTAGAGATTAAAGAGTAGGTAGATTTCTGTTGTGGAAAAAAGGATGTCAGTATTTTAGTAGCAAGCTGGAAGCCACTGAAGCCTTTTGATTCAGTGAGGATGAGGAAGTGAGATGCCTTAGGAAGATTAAGTTGAAAAAGTTTTTTGGATTTGTTCTTTTAAGATGATGCCCTCAGCTAGGTGTAGTGGCTCAAGCTTATAATCCCAGTACTTTGGGAGGCAGAGGCAGGCAGATGAGGTCAGGAATTCAAGACCATCCTGGCCACCATAGTGAAACCTGTCTCTACTGAAAATACAAAAATTAGCCGAGCGAGGTGGCTGGTGCCTGTAATCCCAGCTACTCAGGAGGCTGAGGCATGAGAATTGCTTGAGCCCAGGAGGCAGGGGTTGCAATGAGCTGAGATTGAGTCATTCCACTCCAGCCTGGGCGACTGAGCAAGACTCTGTCTAAAAAAGGAAAAGATGGACTGGGCGCGGTTGTTCACGCCTGTAATCCCAGCACTTTGGGATCCTGAGGTCAGGAGTTCAAGACCAGTCTGGCCATGATAGTGAAAACCCTGTCTTTACTAAAAATACAAAAATTAGCTGGATGTGGTGGCGGGTGCCTGTAATCCCAGCTACTTGAGAGACTGAGGCAGGAGAATTGCTTGAACCTGGGAGGCAGAGGTTGCAGTGAGCCAAGATGGTTCCACTGCACTCTAGCCTGGTTGACAGAGGAAGACTCCGTCTCAAAAAAAAAAAAAAAGATGATGCCCTCAGCTAGATTTGAGACGTGATTCTTAGGCTTTAGCATGCATAAGAATTACCTGGTTAGCTTTTTAAAAATTCTGTTTCCCAAGTCTTACTTCTAGAAATTCTGGTTCAGTCAAGTTTTAGAAAGAAAAAGAGCATTATCATTGGAATGTGTGTGGCTTGGAAAAAGTAATGCTGTATTTTACTGGATTGGTTTATCAGTGTGTCAGTTAGGATTAAGTTTGTTGCAAATAATAGAGAAAACTCAAATAATAAAGTAGTACCTCCTTATCCATGGTTTCACCTTCTATGGTTTCAGTTACCCATGGGCAACCTTGGTGCAAAAATATTAAATGGAAAATTCCAGAAATAATTCATAAATTTTAAATTGTGTGCCATTCTGAGTAATATGATGAAATCTCACACAATCTTACTCTATCTCATTCTGGACATTAATCATTTTTTAGTTCAGCATATCCATATATATACTACCTGCCTATTAATCACTGCTCATCAAATCAAAAAAGCATGGAATATATAGGGTTTGGTACTATCCACAATTTCAGGCATCCACTGGAGGCCTTTGCATAAGTGGAGGAACTTTCATATGAGCTTATGAAAGAAGCTGAACAAATATCATCTCTTTAACATGCTTTCTGGGAGATTCTGAGGTAGGTGGTTGGCAGTCTATGTTTTGTGAAATGCTGGATTAAGAAGTGAATTGATAATCCCAGCACTTTGGGAGGCTGAGGATTGCCTGAGCCCAGTAGTTGAAGACCAGCTTGGGCAACATAGGGAGACCCAGTTTCTACAAGAACAAACAAAAAACCCAGGGTGGTGATATGTGTCTATAGTTGCAGCTACTCAGGGAGGTCGAAGCTGCAGTGATTCGTGATCGTGCCACTGCACTCCAGCCTGGGCTCCAGAGTGAGACTCTGTCTCAAAAAAAAAAAAAAAAAAAAAAAAGAACTTGATTGAGGGAAGTTGGTCTAGGGAGGTGAACAAAACTCTTAAATGCAGAAGGGAGCTATCCAAGTCAAGTGAAAAAAACATTTTTAGTATGGTTTTATCAGTTAATTATTGCCACTACAATGCTATATAGCATACCACCCCAAAATATTTATTTTTGCCCTGAAGTCTGTGGGTCAACTGGTTGGTCCTTCTGATTTGGACTGGGTTCACTCATGCGCCTACTTTCACCTGTGATTGGGTAGGGAGCTCTGCTAATCTTAGCTGGTAGTCAGTTATTTGGTAGGGAGCTGACTGGTCTAGTTAGGTCTAGGGTGGTACTACATGCTTAGTAATGATAGAATATGTGGGGGCCAGGTGTGGTGGCTCATGCATGTAATCTCAGCAGTTTGGGAGACCAATGCTGGTGAATCAGTTGAGTCCAGGAGTTCAAGACTAGCCTGGGCAACATAGTGAAACCCTTTCTCCATGAAAAAGACAAAAAATAATTAGCTAGGCATGGCAGCACGTGCCTGTAGTTCCAGCTACAAGGGAGGTGGAGGTGGAAGAATCACTTGAGTCTGGGAGGTGGAGGCTGCAGTGAGCTGATTGCCACTGCATTCCAACCTGGGTGACAGAACAAAAAAAAATTAAAATAATTTTTTAAAAAAGAATATGTAACTTGAAGTTCAAAGATAAAATTCTTTAAAGTTGATTAAAAAGTCATTGCTATGCTACTATTTTTAAAGTGCTTAATTTTGTTTTTGATAGCTACAACACAAGATAACCTTGATGATAAACTAAGGAAGTTTGAAATTCGTGACATGATGGGATTAACAGATGATAGGGACATATCAGAAACAGTGAGTGAGACCTGGAGTACAGACGTCTTGGGAAGTGACTTTGACCCTAATATTGATGAAGATCGCTTGCAAGAAATTGCAGGTAAGTGCCATTTAATATCTCTGAAAGATCACAGTTTGGTTATTCAAATCCACTGACCTTTCATGAGAGGAAGTACCAGTGCCCTGGCAAACATAACGTGTGTATGTGTTAGCACCATCTGGGAAACTGTGATAACTGTATGGAACAAGACATTTGTGTACTTTTTTATTTGCTTAAATATAAGTAGTGTTTTTTCTTTCTACATTTAATCCTACCCCTTACCCATCCTCCTCCCCACTGCCAAAAAAAAAAAAAAAAGAAAAACCAGTGTTTTGGATTAGATTCTGGTCAAGTGTTGTTTGCAGGGCATAGTATAAGTTCTTAGTCTTTCTCTGATTAGTATATTCTCCTTTTGAGACTAAACACCTTACCTTAAGATGGAAATTCTCACAGATTATACCCATAAAATCTTTCACAACAATATGATACTGATGTTCTCTTAAAAAATGAATTTGCTTCTGGAAGGTTAATTAAATTCCAAAGGGTAACCAGGGTTTTTTTTTTTTCCTTCTTTTTAAATTTTGATTTATTTTTTTAATGGAGACAGAATCTCTCTTTATTGCTCAGGCTGGTCTCGAACTACTGAGCTCAAGCGATCCTCCTGCCTTCTTTTTTTTTTTTTAATGTGAAATTTGTTGAGGTGCTATGTACATACACTAAAATTCAGTCTTTTGGATACCATTTTTTGAGTTCTGAAAGATAAATAGTCTTGTAACTTTCATCTTCATTTTGTTTTTAAATCATGGAAATTTTAATTTATATGTTTATTTTTCTTCAACTTTTATGTTAGGTTCGGGGGTACATGCAGATCTGTTACATGGGAAATTGTTACAGCAAATTGTATGTTGCTGGGGTTTGGTACACAAATGATTTTTCCACCCAGGTAGTGAGCATAGTACTCAATAGGTTTTTTATTTTAATTTGAGTTGAGACTCTGTCTCACTCTGTTACCCAGGCTGGAGTGCAGTAGTGTGATCTCGGCTCACTGCAACCTCTGCCTCCTGGGTTCAAGCAATTCTCCTGTCTCAGCCTCCCAAGTAGCTGGGACTACTGGTGCCCACCGCCACACCCAGCTAATTTTTGTATTTCTAGTAGAGACGGGGTTTCACCATATTGTCCAAGCTGGTCTCGAATTGCTGGCCTCAAGTGATCCACCCACCTCAGCCTCCTGAAGTCCTGGGATTACAGGCATGAGCCATCGCACCTGACCTAAATCATGGAACATTTTAAACAAATACAAAAAAGGAACTCAGTGTACCCATCACTCAGCTTCAGCAGTTAGACACACATAGCCAGCTTTGTTTCATCTGTTCTCCTACTCACTACTCTATTCTCTTCCCTCATTATGTTTAGGCAAGTTCCAGACATCATTTTATTTATAATTATTTCGTGATATATCTTTAAAAGATAATTTTTATTATTAACTTTTTTCCAAATTTTTTCATGCCCTGAAATAGAATTATTCTTTTATTAGGTTTAATCCAAAGTAGTGAAGCCTTTTGAACTTGAACATTTTTAACACAGATGTGTAATAATGTTTAATACTTTCAATTTGTATTTTTAAGTAGTGTAAGTAGATTTGTTAATTGGTTTTGCATTACTTTGTTCCAGATGCCAGAGTAGTATTGTTCTTGGCAGTTAGCTGTATTTGCGCAGTAAGCTGTATTTGCAGTTGAGAGAGTGCTATGTAGATGTGTATTTTCCTATGAATATATTTTATTTCCCTGAATAGTGACTAATGTGCTGGAAGAAACAATATTTTGCCAGTGTAATATTCTCTGATTAAATCTCTCTGAATGTTTTTAATCCCTATAAGAGCTCTAAATTTTAGAACAATATTAAGGACCCCTGTAAAATTTGCTGAAAAATCAAAGCTAAAGCTAGTTGAAATTACTTCACTTAATGATGTGTGTTTTCTCTCTGGAGAGTCAGAGGTGAACTGCAGGAGACTAGTGAAAAGGATCTGGTGCCATTGTGACCAAACTGGGAACTTTGTATTTTTTTTATTTTTTTTTGAGACGAGAGTTTCGCTCTTATTGCCCAGGCTGGAGTATAATGGTGCCATCTCGGCTCACTGCAACTTTCACCTCCTGGGTTCAAGCGATTCTCCTGCCTCATCCTTCAAGTAGCTGGGACTACCTGCTTGTGCCAACACTCTCAGCTAATTTTGTATTTTTAGTAGCGACAGGGTTTCTCCACGTTGGTCAGTCTGGTCTTGAACTCCTGACCCCAGGTGATCCACCTGCCTTAGCCTCCCAAAGTGTTGGGATTATAGGCATGAGCCAACATACCTGGCGAAACTTTGTATTTTTACTGGTGTGCTTGATTGAAGTTATTCTTACCTTGGCTTCTTTTTTGTAAGTAGAGTTGAGTTTTTTATTTTTATTTTTATTTTTTTATTTTTTTGGAGACAAAGTCCTAAAATGACACGGCCATTTTTATTTTTGAGACAGGGTCTCACTTCCATCACCCAGACTGGAGGACAGTGGCATCATCTAGGCTCACTGCAGTCTCCACCTCCCTGCAGTCTCCGCTTCCTGGGTTCTTGTGCCTCAGCTTTTCAAGTAGCTGGGACTATAGGCACCCACAACCACACCAGGCTAATTCTTGTGTTTTTAGTAGCGACGGGGTTTTGCCATGTTGGCGAGGCTGGTCTTGAACTGTGATCTGCCTGCCTCAGCCTCTAAAAGTGCTGGGATTATAGGTGTGAGCCACTGCGCCTGGCCAGAGATTTTGTTAGCTTAATTTAGCTTTTCTCCACTATCACTGCACTTTCCACCAGGATCTTTGTTAACTCTTTGCTTCCCACCGGTTATACAGGTGCAGCAGCAGAGAACATGTTAGGCAGCTTGCTGTGCCTCCCAGGTTCAGGGTCAGTGCTTCTTGACCCCTGCACTGGTTCTACCATATCAGAGACAACAAGCGAAGCTTGGAGTGTGGAGGTATTGCCAAGTGACTCCGGTTAGTAGACTATCATTGTTTGCTTTTGCATTTACACAGAAGTTTTAATTAAATGCAAGGTATCCCATCTTCTGTATTACATATGTTTTGTCAAATGTACATTTTTTGTTTGTTTGTTTTAATGGAGACAGAATCTCCCTCTGTCACCCAGGCTGGAGTGCAGCAGGGTGATCTCGACTTACTGCAACCTCTGCCTCCTGGGGTCAGTGATCTCCTCGCATCAGCCTCCCAAGTAGCTAGGATTACAGATGTGTACCACCATGCTAGCTAATTTTTGTATTTTTAGTAGAGACGGGTTTCACCATGTTGGCCAGGCTAGTCTCTAACTCCTGACTTCAGGTGATCCGACCACCTTGGCCTCCCAAAGTGTTAGAATTACAGTTGTGAGCCACCGTGCCTGCCAAATACACATTTTACAAAGATGAGGTAATCACATTGCTATGAATGTCAAACGGAAAATTAAGTTGAGGGTATTTTCTGTTCATTAAGGGAAAATGCTCTGTTAGATAGCGTAGACTATGATGACAGGTGCTTTCTGACTCTGTGTTCAGTTATTTTGAAAGCAATTTTCTGTAACTTAGCAGAGTTCCGTGTGAGTCATTGAGTTCAGTATCTCCCACAAACTCATGACAGGGTAAGAGTAGTAACACAGTTCAAACCGAGTGCTTGCCTAGTAAACACATTTAGATTTATCACAGGGGAGAACTTGACCCTCTAAAACATGTTTAATGTGTTTTTGAAATACATTGAAATGGAGAGGATTTTTTTGTGCAGGTTATTATAAATGCATATAAAGTGTTTTGTACTTTGTCTTTATATATGCATTGTATTTTTTTACTGATTATGAAGACACATCTTTGCCATCAACTACCAGAATGCAAATATAAGGAACTGTGTATCTGTATCACATTCTGTTGATTTACTTGGTTCAAATTATTATTATTATTATTATTTTTGAGACAGAGTCTCACTCTGTTGCCCAGGCTGGAGTGTAATGGCGTGATCTCAGCTCACTGCAGCCTCCGCCTCCCAGGTTCAAGCGATTCTCCCACCTCAGCCTCCCAAGTAGCTGGGACTACAGGCACCTGCCACCACACCTGGCTAACTTTTGTATTTTTAGTAGAGACAGGATTTCACTATGTTTGCCAGGATAGTCTCAATCTGTTGACTTCATGATCCGCCTGCCTCAGCCTCCCGACCTGCTGGGATTACAGGTGTGAGCCATGGCGCCCGGCTGGTTCAAAAATTATTAAATCAATCCTGATAGGTGTTTTATAATTTTTTTTTTTTTGAGATGGAGTCTCACTCTTATCGCCCAGACTGGAGTGCAGTGGTGTGATTTCGGCTCACTGCAACCTTGCCTGCTGGGCTCAAGTGATTCTCGTGCCTCAGCCTCCCAAGTAGCTGGGATTACAGCACCTGCCACCATGCCCAGCTAATTTTTGTATTTTTAGTAGCAGTAGAGTTTCACCATATCAGGCTGGTCTCGAACTCCTGACCTCAGGTGATCTGCACGCCTTGGCTTCCCAAAGTGCTGGGATTACAGGTGTGAGCCACTGAGGCTGGCCTGTTTTATAATGTTAAAGCATTCAAATAATACTAGCCTTGTTTGAAGACCAGTTGGGGACAATAGAATTAGCTCACCAGCTATTGAATATTCATAGGAGTTACTTTTTAGGAAGTGGTTGATTTAATACCAAGCTATTCTGTACTCTCTTGTCCAGTTCACGTTAAACAGTAGCATACTCTGTGACATTAGTGATCTAGAAACCATGTTTTCGTATGTGTACTATGAACTGGCTTTGGGATGAAAATCACAACTTTGACTTTTTTAACACTTAATCTAACTAGCATTCTTAACTAGCCCTGAGGTAGAAATCTGTTTACACTGGTTTTATTCATGCCCTGGTTGCTTTGTTTATCTGGGTCACAAAAGTTGAAATTGTGGTGTGCTAACAGAATCACAAATGTAACACACCTCTTTTTTTCTGTTTAGAGGCTCCAGACCTAAAGCAGGAGGAGCGTCTACAAGAACTGGAGAGCTGTTCTGGACTGGGTAGCACATCTGATGATACGGATGTCAGGGAGGTCAGTTCCCGCCCCAGCACACCAGGCCTCAGTGTTGTGTCCGGTATGTCTGTCTTGTTTTAAGGAGTAGGGATTTGAAGGTGTTCACCCCCTACCCCCTCCCATTTATAAAGTTGTTACAAAGAGATATGTTTTATTTAAGAGCTGAGTAATTTCCAGGAAACAGAATTATTTCCATTGCACCTGAAATCTTAAAGAGAAATTAATGTGTGGCTTTATGGAGCCTGTTGAAGTAATTGGCAAACAGTCTCTCTACAGCTGTTTCTGTTCTTAGTAGCCTGTCTACTTTGGAATCATATAATTCTGATTATGTTGTGTAAAGCAAGGTAAGTATATTTAAGTAATAGTACCATAAAGGATATAATACTAAATTCACATGTATAGAACTGGGTCTCAAAATTCGAGAATGTTTAAATTTCTCCAAATTTCATATACTTTTTGTGTGGTTATTTTGTTCTTCCTGTTTATTTTTTACTATTGTTTTTTAAAGGCATAAGTGCAACCTCTGAGGATATTCCCAATAAGATTGAAGACCTGAGATCTGAGTGCAGCTCTGATTTTGGGGGTAAAGATTCTGTTACTAGTCCAGACATGGATGAAATAACTCATGGTAAGAGGGGAAAATGAGAATGACTTAAAAAATGACCACATCCATGGTTGAAACTGGCACTGACACATTGCTGGTGATAGCGTCTATTGATTTAACACTTTGGTACATACTTTGTCAATATGTATTTAAGGCCTTACATGTTCACGTTCTAAATTTAGTTAGGTTAGTTCCAGTTCTAGGAATCAGTCATAATGAAAAATTCCATGTATAGAGAAAGTCCTTTGCACAAAGATTTCTTTATAATGTTTTATATTGGCAGAAAATTAGAAATAACTTAAAAATTGAAAAATGGAGTGGCTAAATAATTTTGATGTAACTACTTATTAGAATGTATGTAGCTGTTTTTAAATGCTTTAAAGAATATGAAATGACTTAGAGAAAAACCTCGAACATACTACATAGAAAGTTTATTTTGTAGAATTTTACACACAAGATAATAAAACATTTTTAAAAACCTATGCATGAAGTAAGTACTGGAAATACCAAAATGCTAGCAGTGGTTTTATATATTGAGTGGTAAGTTTTAAGATACCGTTACTATTTTTACATTTTTTTTTTTTTTTTGGTTCTAAACCAGAGTTTTTTAACCTTTACATTGTTGACATTTTAGGCTGGGACATTCTTCGTTGTGGGGGCCGTCCTGGGCATTTTAGGATGTTCAGGTATCTCTGGCCCCTACCAGTAGCGTATACCTTCTACCCCCTGGGGTTGTGACAACCAAAAATGTCTCCAGACATTGCAAAATGATCTCTTGGTGGGAGAAGATAGCCACCGATTGAGAACCTCTATTCTAAACCAGCAGTCTCAAAGCATGGTTTCCATGGACTACTGAAGTCCTAAGACCCTTTGAGGGAGGAGTGGAGATGAAGTCACAACTGTTTTCATAATAATCTAAGTTATTGTCCATTTTCATTGTGTTGACATTTGTACTTATGGTGCATAGGCAAATGTGGAAGTTTTACTTACGAATGTCTTTGACGAAAAAATAAAAATCACTTAATTACATCAACCCTTGAGTGTACACTGTTTTTTTGTTTGTTTGTTTTTTGAGATGGAGTTTCGCTCTTGTTGCCTAGGCTGGAGTGCAATGGCGTTGATCTCGACTCACTGCAACCTCCGCCTCCCGGGTTCAAGTGATTCTCCTGCCTCAGCCTTCCAAGTAGCTGGGATTACAGGCATGTGCCACCACAGCTGGCTAATTTATATTTTTAGTAGAGACGGGGCTTCTCCGTGTTGGTCAGGCTGGTCTTGAACTCCCAACCTCAGGTGATCTGCCTGCCTCAGCCTCCCAAAGTGCTGGGATTATAGATGTGAACCACCACACTGGCCTGAGTATATACCTTTTTAATATTCTGTGTGAAGAAATAGGAAGCACCTTGATTGCATTTTCACCACATTCTGAGATATAATGAGATGTCTTAAGAAGCAGTTATTTGATTATTTGAGTTGTTAGCTTTACTAGCAAGTGTTTTTTCCCCCTTATTTTTATTTGTTTTTTTCATGAAATAACATTCTTACTTGAAAGAATGACAGATAAACTGTATTTTTTATGAACACATACTTGGGTATTTGACAGACATCTCAAAAATTAACAGAGCGTGGCCAGGTGTGGTGGCGCATGCCTGTAATCTCAACAGTTTGAGAGGCTGAGGCTGGAGGATTCCTTGAGCCCAGAAGTTTGACACCAGACTGGGCAACATAGGGAGACTTCATCTCTACAAAAATAAAAAAAATTAGCCAGGTGTGGTGTGAGCCTGTGGGTCCCATCTTTAAAAAAAGAAAAAATTAACAAAATGATCCTGTTACTTAAAGACAAGCAACTAATAGAGTTTGTTGCCAGTAATTAAATTCAAAACTTTCGGATAAAAATTAGCATTTTGGAAATTTGTGTCTACCTGCATGAGTTTGACAGCTTCTTGTTGTTTAAAGACTTTTCTAGTGAGATTAGCGGTGATATGAAGAATGTGAGTTTAACAAAGGACAAAAAGTTAAATGATTTGGTTTCAAATTCTACCTTGTAGCTATCCTTTAAAAAACTATTACTTCTCAATATGTGGTAAAGTATCAAAGAATAATATCCATAATTTTCTGAAAAGGCTACTAACATATTGTTCCTTTTCCAACTACATGTCTGTGTGAGGCCAGATTTTCTTTATATACTTCAGCCACAACAACATTTTCAACACATTGAAGCAGAAGCAGACATGAGAATCCAGCTGTGTTCTAGTAAGCTGTACATTCAAGATATTTGCAAAAAATGTTAAATAGTGTCATTCTTTTCATTTTTTATTTTGGAATATAGCTTTTATTTTTTTTAAAAAAAGGCTTTTTTATGTTACCATTAGAAATATTTCTTTTTTAAAAAAAATGGACAGCTTCCCGAACCAGAGTAAGTTCAGAAAGACTCCCTTGTATTACCTTCTAATGGGTATGTCTAAATGAATTAATAAATATTTAAACTTCAATTTTAATTTCTAATATGGAATATCAATAGATATAACCACCATAAACAAAAGCTCTTAGGGTCAATAATTTTTTAAGTTGTAAAGATGTCTTGGCCAGGCGTGGTAGCTCATGCCTATAATCCCAGCACTTTGAGAGGCCGAGGTAGGAGGAGTGCTAGAGCCTAGGAGTTCAAGAACAAGCTGGACAACGTGGTGAGACCCTGTCTGTACAAAAAATAACATAAAAATTAACTGAGTATGGTGGTGTGCGCCTGTGCTCACAGGCTAAGGCAGGAGGCTTACTTGAAAGAATGACAGATAAACTATATTTTTTATGAACACATAAAAAATGTGTTCCCTTCAAGGGAGGCTAAGGCAGGAGGATCACTTAAGCCCAAGAGGTCGAGGCTACAGTGAGCTATGTTTGCACCACTGCACTTTAGCCAGGGTGACAGAGTAAGACCTTGTCTTCAAAAAAAAAAGTCCTGAGACCAAAATTTGAGAACCGCTGTTTCAGGCTATCTTTTATAATGATTTAACTGTAGAACAAAAGTAAAAATCAAGAGGCGTAATAGTACTCTCATTCATTATCAAAAGATATAGCTTCAGCCCCCCTCAATAGCTTCAGACTAAAAACGTTTAGATTAATAGTTTCTTTTTTATGTTTGAAATTTCCATCCTCTGCATACTTATCCGTTTTAAAATTATTTGCTGAGAGCAGTGTTAGAACTTCAAAATGCACAACCTTTTACTTATACCCTGTCTATACATAGTATTTCCCCTATATTTATATTTTATTTATCTTTAAATGTTTAGTTCTTGTAAATTTTTATAGAGACAACATCTTACCATCTTGCCCAGACTGGTCTTGAACTCCTGGGCTCAAGTAGTCCTCCCTCCTTGGCCTCCCAAAGCACTGCGATCACAGGCGTGAGCCCTTGCACCTGACCTTGCCCCTGTATTTTTAGATGAGGGGAAGGTGAGGCTCAGGGAAGTTGTGACATTCTGGAAAAAGTTGATGGTTTAGGTCTTCTGGCTCTGTTCTGTTTGCATGAACCATACTTGCATTTGGCCATTAGAAGTAACAGGCATGTAGATGCCAGACCACTTAAATGTAAAGAAAATCTATGTATGAAGATACTAATGAAAACATAAAATGGGCCAGGCTTGGTGGCTCACGCCTGTAATCCCAGCACTTTGGGAGGCCGAGGTGGGCAGATTACCTGAGGTAGGGAGTTTGAGACCAGCCTGACCAACATGTTGAAACCTCGTCTCAACTAAAAATACAAAAATTAGCCGGGCGTAGTGGTGGGCGCCTGTAATCCCAGCTACTCCAGAGGCTGAGGCAGGAGAATCACTTGAATCTGGGAGGCGGAGGTTGCAGTGGGCTGATATTGCACCATTGCATTCTAGCCTGGGTGACAGAGTTAGACTCTGTCTCAAAAACAAACAAACAAAAAAACATATAATGAATTGGAAGTAATTATACTTTGATTTTTTTTTTCTTACATGCCTCTCAAGTTCTAATTGATCAAAAAAGGAACCATCAGAGAATACCTAGAACCCTTTTAATTGAATACTTAGAACCCTTTGAACTATGTTGAACCGTGTTGCGACCATCTGTCCTGAGTTCTAGCTTGGTCTCACAGTTTCCCTCCTGTTTTAGGTGCCCACCAGCTGACCTCTCCTCCTTCTCAGTCAGAGTCTCTGCTGGCCATGTTTGATCCACTGTCTTCACATGAAGGTAAACCAGTGAAATGAATTTTTTCACTCATGTCATAGACAGGAGGAGGAAACCAAACCCCTTTGTTAATGCCTTTGTTAGATAAGTTGTGTCTCAGTTACAAAACTGTTTTTTTTCCCTGTGTTGTAGGGGCTTCTGCTGTGGTAAGGCCAAAGGTTCACTATGCTAGGCCATCGCATCCACCACCAGATCCCCCAATCCTGGAAGGAGCTGTGGGAGGAAATGAGGCCAGGTTGCCAAACTTTGGTTCCCATGTTTTAACTCCAGCTGAAATGGAGGCATTCAAGCAAAGGCATTCTTACCCTGAGAGACTAGTTCGAAGCAGGAGCTCTGATATTGTATCTTCTGTCCGGAGACCCATGAGTGACCCCAGCTGGAACCGGCGTCCAGGAAATGAAGAGCGGGAACTCCCTCCAGCTGCAGCCATTGGTGCTACTTCTTTGGTGGCTGCACCTCACTCATCATCTTCATCCCCGAGTAAGGACTCCTCAAGAGGAGAGGTATGAGACATAGGCTGTGAAGAAGAATTATGTTCTGCCTGCCTGGTTCTCTTGATATCTGAAATTACATGAATATATAAATCTAGGATTACAGGTGGAGAGTAGTCATGATTAAAGATGATTCGTCAATCTGTTGGTCTCACAACCTGTACAACTGTGGTTTTGTAGTAATACTGCCTTGCATTTTTATGACACTTTTAGCTTCTCTCCAAGCAATTTTTATTTATATTTAAATCTTAACAATATCCCTCTGAGATGTTAGATGAGTTTTTTCTTTTCTTTTCTTTTTTGAGACAGAGTCTCACTCTGTCGCCCAGGCTAGAGTGCAGTGGCGCGATCTTGGCTCACTGTAACCTCTGCCTCCCAGGTTTAAGCAATTCTGCCTCAGCCTCCTGAGTAGCTGGGAGTATAGACACGTGCCACTACACCCAGCTAATTTTTTATACTTTTAGTAGAGACAGGGTTTTATCATGTTAGTGGGGCTAGTCTCAGACTCCTGACCTTGTGATCTGCCCACCTCAGCTTCCAAAGTGCTGGGATTACAGGCATGAGCCACCGTGCCCAGTCCAATGAGTATTTTTT
Organism: Cheracebus regulus; assembly: GCA_963574635.1. Lineage (NCBI taxonomy): Eukaryota > Metazoa > Chordata > Mammalia > Primates > Pitheciidae > Cheracebus > Cheracebus regulus. The sequence continues at coordinate 22,701 of CAUYQU010105181.1, forward strand.
ATTTTTTGTTTTAAACAATCATAAAGTTATAAACAAGTTGGAAGTACAATAAAAGAACACTTTCTCCCTATGTTAGAGTAAGTTGCCAACCTGTTGCTCTAATACCCCTGAACACTTTAGTGTAAGTTTTTACAAACAAGCAGATTCTCCTACACCTCATGGTATAACCATCAACTTCAGCAGATGAACATTGATACATTACTACCAGCTAGTTCTCACACCCCATTCACATGTCCCCAGTTGTCCCTATAACTTTTTTTTTTTTTTGAGACGGTCTTGCTCTGTTGCCCAGACTGGAGTCAGTGGCATGGTCTTGGCTCACTGCAACCTCCGCCTCCCAGGTTCAGGTGATTTTCCTGCCTCAGCCTTCCTAATAGCTGGGACTAGAGGCACCTGACTCCACGCCCAGCTAATTTTTGTATTTTTAGTAGAGACGGGGTTTTGCCATATTGGCCAGGCTGGGCTTGAACTCCTGACTTTGTGATCCACCCACCTAGGCCTCACAAAGTGCTGGGATTATAGGTGTGAGCCACTGTGTCCAGCCTCCCATAACATTTTTTATAGTAAAAAGAGTCTATGCAGAATCATGGGCTGCTTTTAGTTGTCATGCCTTTTTAGTCTCTCAGTCTAGAACAGCCCTCATTTTTTTTTTTTTTACTTATATGACCTTGACACTGTTGAAATTTACAGGTCATTTATTTTCTAGAATGTTCTTCAGTTTAGGTTTGATGTTTTCTTATGATTAGATTGAGGTTATCCATCTTTGGCAGGAACATCACTGAAATGACACTTTTTTTCATTGTACTTTGTCAGGTAGCACAGTTTTAATTTGTCCCGTTTCTACAGTGTTCATTTGGATAATTCGATGAAGTGTTGTCTTCCAGGCTTCGCCACTGTAAAGCTACTCTTTGTCCCTTTATAATTAATAAGTATTTTGGGGAAAGGGTACTTTAAAAATATGTAACTACTGTTCTCCATGAAATTTTTAACTTAATCTACTTGTTAATTATGTCTATGTTCTCATGATTTTCTGTCTTTAAAAAATGTGTGTGTGTGTGTCTGTGTATGTATGTTTATATGTTTGTGTGTATTTTTTAAATAGGCTCTTGTTCTACCACCCATGCTGGAGTGCAGTGGTGCCAACACTGCTGACTGCAGCCTTAACATCCGAGGCTCAGGCAATCCTCCCACTTCGGCCTCCCAGGTAGCTGGGAGTATAGGCATGCACCACATGGTTGGCTAATTATTATTTTTTTTTTAAATTTTTTTTTGTAGAGATGAGGACTCACTTTGTTGCCCAAGTTCCCTGTCTTGAACTCTTGGGCTCAAGCAATCCTCCCACCCCAGCCTCCCAAGTATTGGGATTACAGGCGTGAGCCACCCACCATGCCTGGCCCAGTTTTCTGTCTTAGTTAGGGTTTGTCACTCTTAATTTATTTTGAAGCCCAGTTGTCTCTGATTGGGCCAGTGGGAGCCCCTTCGGGCTGGCTTCTGAATTCTTTTGATGTACTGCTGTTACTCTTTGAGCATAGTTTTAGTTTCTGGCACAAGATGTTACAAGTGGATACTGTACTTTGTCCTTGTCTGGTCTTTGTCCAAGTACCCTTGTTTCTTTTAATGAAAAATGCTGTTTTGGAAATTGAATTCTGGATACAGTGTTCCTTTGCTGTGGATAGAGCTAGGGATTGTGTGTGTGTACACTCACGTTTACCTGTATATTTCCTTTATCTATCTTTCTCCATAAATAGGACCATGAACTTACACTGACACATTCTAGTCCTGACACAATAGTTTGTTTTATCTTTCTTCCTTTCCAAATTTGTAGCTCCTTTCTCCAACAGTGAGAAATCCATTTTCACTATTCTTCATGTGTGTATTTATTCTGTCAATTACCCTGTATGTAATCAGTTTCTCCTCCCCACTGTTCGATTAACTCTTTCCTGGCACAGATGCCCTCATCTTTCTGCTAGAGTTCTGATAATTCTTTATCCCAGGCATGTAGACGAAAAATGGAAATTAAGTGATTTGTCCATGGTCACGATACGCTAGTAAAAGAGTTAACAGTCCCTGTCCTTAGGCATGTTTTTGTTTGTTTGTTTGTTTTGTTTTTTTTTTTTTTTCTTTTGAGATGGAGTCTCACTCTGTCACCCAGGAGGGAGTGCAATGGCGTGATCTCAGCTCACCACAACCTCTGCCTCCTGAGTTCAAGCAATTCTCCTGCCTCAGTCTCCTAAGTAGCTGGGATTATAGGCACACACCACCATGCTCGAATAATTTTTGTATTTGGTATTTTTAGAGACGAGGTTTCACCATGTTGGCCAGGCTGGTCTTGAACTCCTGACCTCAGGTAACCACCTTGGTCTCCCAAAGTGCTGGGATTACAGGCATGAGCCACCACACCCAGCCCCTTTGGCATGTTTTAATAATAACTGAGTATAATTGGTGATCAAAACATGAACTTGGAAGTTGGTTAGGTCTAAGTTTGAGTCTCATCTGTGCCACATATATGCTGTGTAACTTTGAGGAAGTGGGGGAGATAACCTTTTTTTTAGTCTCGTATTTTTCATCTATAAAAAGGGCCCTAATAAAGGACCTATCTCTGAGGTTACTGTGAAGATTAAATGAAATTTTACATATCATTAGTATGCTCAGCATCTGGCACATAATACACACTTGGTTTTATTATTAATGCTACTGCTACCATCTCTACTGCTCTTCTGGAGTTTATTTGCATTTACTTTTTTCATAAGTATTTACTGAGTGCCTTATTTACACCAGGCTCTGTATTAAGCCTTCCGTTTAACAGTAAGGAGATAGTGCCTACCCTCAAGCAGATGACAGTGTGCTTCAAAAGGCACCTATATGGCAATAAGAAGAGTTTTGCTTTAAGGCAAACAAGACTGGCTTTCTTATTTCACAGACCTACTTAAATCCTTTTTAGCCTGAGCAACATAGTAAGACCTTATCTCTACAAAATAAAAATTAAAAATTAGCTGGGCAGCCAAGTGCAGTGGCTTACACCTGTAATCCCAGCACTTTAGGAGGCCGAGGCGGGTGGATCATGAGGTCAAGAGATCGAGACCATCCTGGCCAACATGGTGAAACCCCATCTCTACTAAAAAAAATACAAAAATGAGCTGAGCCTGGTGGCACGCGCCTGTAGTCCCAGCTACTCAGGAGGCTGAGGCAGGAGAATTGCTTGAACCCAGGAGGCAGAGGTTGCAGTGAGCCAAGATCACACCACTGCACTCCAGCCTGGCGCCTGGTGCCAGAGCGAGACTCTGTTTCAAAAAAAAAAAAAAACATTAGCTGGGCGTGGTAGTGTGTACACCTGTGGTCCTAGCTACTTGGGAGGCTGAGGGAAGGGTAGATTGCTTGAGCCAGGGAAGTTGAGGCTGCAGTGAGCTGTGACTGTGCTATTGCACTCCTGCCTGGGCAACAGAATGAGATCCTGTCTCAAAAAAAAAAATAAATCATAGTAATTTATCCTACTATCAAACTCCAAATAAAGCCTCCAACTTTTTCTACAGACTGAAGAACGCAAAGATAGCGATGATGAGAAATCAGACAGGAACAGACCTTGGTGGAGAAAACGTTTTGTTTCAGCCATGCCTAAAGGTAATTTTATAAAATATTAGAATGCTGTATTAGCAATAAGAAGCGAAGCCCCAGAATCTCTTCAGAGAGCCAATATCTCAATTCCTCTGTGAGACTTGCTGGGCCTGTTTCTAGCTACTTGGAGGGTGCAGAAAATGATTTCACTCAGATGAATGCTAAGGCAGAGCTTTAGAAATGTTCTTGTTCTTTGCAGGAAGTGGTAGTGGTTTCGTAAATGGAAGTCATGCCTGTCACTATTGTTTAAATATCACATACCATTGAAGTTAAAATATCATAAGGACTTTTGACATATATATTGCTATTAATTATTGCAGGAAAATGGAAGACTATTGATAATTAAACATTGAAAATTCATCCTTTACATTCCTGGAATAAGTTTAAGCTTTTTGTCTATGTTCATTGAAAATGTTTATACAGTAAATATTATCAGTGAGTGTTTATTTTGAAAGGTAGCTGTATAAAATTGTTTACTTTTTTGGTGAACAGCCTGGTATCATTTGAGTTGGCAAAACATCTCTTCCTGAAAGGAGAGATCATCCAGGAGTAAAGATAGCAACTTCTTCCAAAGGCTTCTTCTCAGCACCGTGGCACTCAGGATCTCTGGGGAGAGCAGCTCTCACACCATACTCAAGCCACTTGATGAGGAGGAGAGAATGAAGCTAGGAGTTTTGAATGTGTTGCTTTTGAGCAGAGGTTAAGAGTCTGGTTTTGATTTAGTCCCAATGGATTCCTGTTAAATCATTCTTCCTATGACAGATTACTCCAAAGCAGATTCTGAAAGCTCCTTTAAAAACCTTCAATACTATTTTAAGGACAATTATCAGTCAACACTTTTAATTTCTTAGCTTTTAAACTTTTCAGCCTCCTTTCGCTTAGAAATTTTGGCACACCAGTTAACTTCCGAGTAGTGCAGTATGTTATATGTCACACTACTGACTTTATTTAATTTCCAGCTCCTATACCATTTAGAAAGAAAGAAAAACAAGAAAAAGACAAAGATGATCTGGGGCCTGACAGATTCTCAACACTCACAGGTTTGTAGACCCATGGACTTCCTGGCTCCTTCATTCCCAGAGCACATATTTCATAACACTTTTTCTTGGGTACCATAAGCGTTGCCTTTTTAGAAGAGTGTGTCTGTGTGTGTACAGTGGGGAGTATATTCTTCATAGCTCTGTGGTTTTCAGTTGGCAGCCACAATAAATCTCAGTGTGCTCTTCCTGCAGACTGCTACCACCATCATCATCCTCATTATCATTACTCTGTTTATGATGAGGCCCCTGATCCTGAGCCTCTAGGTGTACCCTACAACTCGCCATCTAGTGGGATGATGACACACAATGCCTTTTAGGAAGGTGTGGTGACAGTTTTAGTGCTGTGCATGCTTTATCTTTGGATCATTGATTGAATAGTTTTCTCTAACAGTGATCATAGAATTCTGCATTTATTTTCATCTATAGTTTGTTCTTGATTATTCAGAATCACAGTGAAATTCCGTTTCACCTAATTGTTTCCTTTTTTTGTAATGTAAAGTGTTTGTTCAAACAATATCATAAATGCCAACCGTTATAATGAAAGTTTTAAAAAAACTTTACTAACTTTTTACAGCTTGAACCATTTTAACATTGCCATCTGACCCAAGGAAAATACAGCTGGGGGTTGGGTTTTTACCTTATTAAGCGTTTGTGTTTCTGCAGCTGTTTAGTGAGCACCCTAAAAAGGAGAGGTTGAGAGTAGTGTGAATGACCCAGCCTTGGGTTTGATAGCTGTGTATTGTCTCCAGTGTCTATACAGCATTGAGAGCAAGTTTGTCCAGCCCATGGACCTCAGGCCACATGCAGCCTAAGATTGCTTTGAATCTGGCCCAACACAAATTTGAAGACTTTCTTCAAACAATATGAGATTTATGCAGGAACCTTTTTTTTTTTTTTTTTTTTTTTTAAAGCTCATTAGCTATCATTAGGGTTAGTGTATTTTATGTGTGGCCCAAGACAATTCTTCCTTTGTGGTTCAGGGAAGCCAAAAGATTGAACACCCCTGGTCTAGAGGGAAGTTCATTTCTTCTTTTTTTTAAATTTTGATTTTGAATTGTTATCCTTTTAAGTTAAAGTGAAATTTTTGTTTCGTTAAATAGTTTTATTTAAAAATGGGATAGATAATAGGATAAGAACATCCTCCTCAAATAGTTCAGCATTACAGGTGGAATCCCATTTTAATGCATATTATTCTAATGTTTAGTTACATATATTTAGATGTATTTCCGTATCCTAGCATATAAGTCCTTGCTTTATTTGCAATGGTGATTTCTCCAGAATAAAGTGATTTGATGAACAGCAGGAAATACGCTTACAGGCCAAAGTTCCCTGCTGAGAGTAGCCAAGCCTGTCCTATTCAGTCAGTAAATACTTAGTGACCATGTGACTCATGCCAGGCACTGTGCTAAGTGTTGTGGATATTAAGTCAAATCACTCATGACCTCTGTTCTTCAGGACCTTCCAGTGTGATTGGGAAGAGTTGGAAAGACATTGTGCTTTTGGCAAAATATTTATGTATTCTTACCACATGTTCCTAATGTTAGAAGAACACCAGTGTTTACAGAGTGAATTACTACTCTTAATGACATCTCATGTTTTAAAAACATTGAATCACTAACTTTGAAGAAGTTATAAATTATTTGTTTGTTTGAAGGAGTTATATTTTACTTACTCTCTTTGGGCAGTATATTTTTCTTGGTTTTTGATACTGGAACTAGAAGCTAAGTAAAGTAGAATAAGTCTTTTTCCTAAAGTAATTTGTTTTCTTTGGTGATGATTCAAGCAGATTAGCTTCCCTTCTGATCCAGAAATTTCTACCCAGTCCTTATTAATGACTCATTGGAAGTTTTTAAACCAATTTAAACATGTTATAGGAGGAAATTTTCTAGTAGTCTGTTCATAATTCTGTAACCCTAATTTTTATTTTGCTGTTATCTCCTAATCTTTTTCCACATTTGTACATGGCTTTTTCTTGATTCAATTAGATTATGCATGTGACTTTGTATTCTTCTTTTACTAAGTTATTTTATAAACCCTCTCCCAATTCCTATTAGATATAGTTGGGTTTTAAATCATTTTTATTGACTATAAAATAGTTTATCATGATTTTATTGCAGTGTAAATGTTCTCTTACTATTGGCTATTTAAATTATTTCCAATTTTTTATTATGAAAATAGTACTCACAGATTTATATATATTACATTTTTTGTTCATTTTAATTCTCTGGGGGGACAATTTTTAAGAACAGTGTTAACAGAAATAAAGATTATAAGCAACTTTGTGAGTCTCACTGTGTTTAGCCATAATGTATTATATTGTCCCTTTTTCAGAGCTCTCAACAGCACTCCAAAGTAATAACCAGCTGGGTGAGGTGGGCCACACCTGTTATCCCAGTTCTTTTTGGGAGGTCAAATTGAGAGGACTGCTGGAGGCCAGGAGTTCGAGGTTACATTGAGCCATGCGCCACTGTACTCCAGCCTGGGTAACAGAGCAAGACCTGTTTCAATTAAAAAAAAAAAAAAAAAGCTATAGCTAAAAAGTACTTCCCCTTAAAAACAAGATTCTGTAATGATAAATGTGTTATGAGTTTACATTTGGAGAAAGATCAAATTTTATTAGGAATCTCTTATGAATTCAAATACCGTTATAGCAGAAAAGCTAAATTACTTTGGAAATCCTCTTTATATACAGTTGTCTCTCAACATACTCCGGGAATTGGTTCCAGGACCCTTGCTCCCCATCCCATACCATAATCCCTGCATACTTGAGTCCTGCAGTTGGCCCTGTGGAACCTGTATGCGAAAAGTTGGCCTTCCCCATATGCTTGTTTCACAGTTCTCTGTGAAATATAGTATTTTCTTTTCTCCCTCTCTCTCTTTTTTTTTTTTGAGACAGTCTCGCTCTATTGCCCAGGCTGGAATGCAGTGGCGCGATCTCGGCTCACTGCAATCTCTGCCTCCTGGGTTCAAGTGATTCTCCTGCCTCAGCCTCTCGAGTAGCTGGGATTGTAGGCATGCGCCACCATGCCCAGCTAATTTTTCTATTTTTAGTAGAGACAGGGTCTCACTGTGTTGGCCAGGCTGGTCTTGAACTCCTGACCTCAGGTGGTCCTCCTGCTTTGGCCTCCCAAAGTGCTAGGATTACAGGCGTGAGCCACCGTGCCCAGCCTAATACAGTATTTTTAATCTATATTTGATTGCAAGAAACTGTGTGTAAATGGACCTGCGCAGTTCAAACCCATGTTGTTCAAGGGTTGTTCAGTTTACTACAATTTTACAGAGATGTGAAAACCATATATTTGTTTCATGAAAACACAAGAAGAGCCTATGAGCATGCTACTTAACTTCTCTATGTCTTGATTTCATCTTCTGTAAAATGAGAATAACAACAATGTTTCTCTGTAAAGTTGTTTGATCACTAATCGAGATAATCTCTGTAAGGTGCTTAGCACAGTTCCTGGCATATGGTAAGTTCTCAATAAATGTTAGCTGCTATTAGCTGCTGTGAACACACACACACACACACACACACACACACACACACACACACACACACACACACACACACATGTATATACACATACATATTTGATATGTGTGTGTGTTTTTAGAATTTTCAGAAAATGGGATTCTACCAGAATGTGAACATTTATGGTCACCTGCCTGGCCTAGGTCTATCCCAGGAGTTTGTGTTTCACTATGGAAGTTTGTTCTGTAGATCTATAGTAATCCCTTGCTTTAACAACCATTTAATTAATGACTACCGTTTTAGACTCCAGGATAATATTTTTGATGTGCTGATTTTGACAGAGTAATGGTCTTGTCAGTAAACAGTGCTGCATTTGTGACTGTGATAAGCTTTTTCTCTCTGCATCTCAGGTATGATTTCCAGCACTCCCCAAGAATGTCTAGATTCTCTAGGAGTGCCTCTGATATCATTGCATGCACAAAAGTGCTCTATTCCAGCAGCTGTCCTGTCGTGGTGAGATCTAGTGAGGTAGAATATGAATATTATTAGTTTTCAGATGCGTGGAGAGAGATTCATAAAGGAAGAATGATGGAAAAGGACATTTGTTACTATTTAAAGGGGTTTAAGTCTAAATTTGAATAGTTTTTTTTTTCCTTCTTCAGCATAGAGATGTCTGAATAAATGAAGTCTGCATATAAAAATGCACTGTTGGAAGTTCTGTTAGCATGAATTGCTGGTAACAGTGATTTGAGTGTAAACACTTTAGAAATCTGTCATCCATTCAGTCTGCGCTGAACTTTGACATTGTCATTTTGGTGATGATGAGAAGGTGGAGCTACTCTTCCCAATTTCCTGCTTTGGCAAGGCTCTCAGACCTAGAAATGGGATGAGTAGGCAGCTGCATGGTGCCTCTTAACATTGAGATATGTGCTCTTTTTAAGTCTTACCTCCTAATCCACCTTTGGGATTATGCTACTGGTGTCATACTAACATCAGAGTGGGTACAAACCAAAGGGGCTAATTCTCTAACTCTCCTTTCCCTTGCAGATGACCCTAGCCCTAGACTCAGCGCACAAGCTCAGGTCGCTGAGGATATTCTAGACAAATACAGGAATGCCATTAAACGGACCAGCCCCAGTGATGGAGCAATGGCAAACTATGAAAGTACAGGTGATAATCATGACAGAGATTTGAGTAGTAAACTTTTATATCATAGTGATAAAGGTCTGAATTTACATGGCCTTTAAAAGAAAGAATAGCTAAGGGAATCAATTTACTACCTCAAAATTACAGACTGCCTAAATGTTTAAATTGATGTCCTTCTCTGGACTCTCCTACTAGGCCTGGGTACCCCTGAATATTCAGATGCTTAGAGTTGTCATCCTTTGCATCTGAGGTGACTGGCCCACAGGGAGTTGGGGCATACTTTAATGGGAGGAGGTTCTTTTTCACTGTCTACAGCTTTCTAATTGTATCCAGTTATGTACACTCAGTATAGCTGTGGGAGCAGACTATTGGGACAAGTTATCCGTTGTCACCTGCTACTTGTTTTAAAGGATTCTGTTTTCCTCATAATGGAATACTGAATAGCTTTCAGAAAAATGAGATACAGTCCCCAAGATAAATGAAGGGGAAAAGTGTATAAAAACATAAATAGGGGCTGAGCAAGGTGGTTCACACCTGTAATCCCAGCACTTTGGGGGGCACAGATGGGTGGATGACTTGAGGCCAGTTCGAGACCAGCTTGGCCAATATGGCAAAACCCTGTCTCTACCAAAAATACAAAAAATTAGCAGCATGTGGTGGTGAATGCCTATAATCCCAGCTACTCAGGTGGCTGAGGCGTGAGAATCACTTGATCCCAGGAGGCGGAGGCTGCAATGAGCTGAGATGATGCCATTGCACTCCAGCCTGGGCAACAGAGCAAGACCCTGTCTCCAAAAAAAAGCATAAATAGTATACTGCATAAATATGTATTTATGCTTATATGCACATAGCGTATCTTCTGGAAGTATCTCCAACAAACTAGTAACATGAATTGGCTCTGAGGAAGATTCCTAGGAAGCCTCAAGGGGAGAATGGGTAGAAAGGATAACTTCCTGTATTTTTTTATTTTGAATAGTTTCCAAATAACAGAAAAACTGAAAGAATAATACAATGAGGGTTCATATACCCTCTATCTAGACTTACCAATTGTTAATGTTTTGCCACTCTCCCCCATGTACACACACACACACACACACACACACACATACAATGTGTGTGTGTGTGTGTGTGTGTATATATATATACATTTATACATATATATATACTTTTTTTTTTGATATGGTCTCATCTTACTCTGTCACCTAGGCTGGAGTGCCATGGCACAATCATGGTTTACTGCTGCATCCTCAACCTCCCCAGGCTAAGGCAGTCCTCCCATCTCAGCTTCCTGAGTAGCTGGGACCACAGTTATGTTCCACTGTGTCCAGCTAACTTTTGTTTATTTTTGTAAAGATGGGGTTTCACCGTGTTGCCCAGAAATACAAAAGCCACATCATCGTGGTCTCTCCCTATAGCTTTTCCTGAACCATTTGAAATTATCTCCAAAGAATAAGGATATTTTCATATGTAAACACAATATATTTATTATATTTTGGAACTTTTTATCTTTTTATTTTTTTGTAGAGGTGAGGTCTTGCTATGTTGCCCAGGCTGGTCTTGAATTCCTGAGCTCAAACAATCTTCCTGTCCCATGCCTGGCCATACTTTTTATTTACATATTTTTTTGTTTTTGTTTTTATTTTTCGAGATGGTGTCTCACTTTGTTGCTCAGGCTGGAGTACAGTGGTGTGATGTCAGCTCACTGCAACCTCCACCTCTTGTGTTCAAGCAATCTCCTGCCTCAGCCTCCTCAGTAGCTGGGACCACAGGTGTGCACTACCACACCTGGCCGATTTTTGTATTTTTCATAGAGACAGGGTTCCACCATGTTTGTCAGGCTGGTCTTGAACTCCTGACCTCAGGTCATCCGCCCACCTCAGCCTCCCAAAGTGCTGGAATTACAGGCGTGAGGCACTACACCCAGCTATTCTTGATTAAGACATAAAACCAAATTTGGAAACCCTAGATCTGACCTTGCTGCATTTGTGAGTTGGTCCCCTGGCTTGTTCTTGGGTGTAGCAGAAAGACCTCCAGTAGGGAGAATTAGGAGACCTGAACCCATAGTCATCCTCAGCCATTGGCCAACCAAGGAATTGAAAGCAAGCCATTTTCTGACTGGGCAGAAGCCCATGTCTATAAAATGAGTGTATAAAATGTTTTTTGAAGCCTCTTTTTGTTCTGTGGTTCATTGAGTCTGATTACAAGATATTAACTTTATTAAGTTAATGTAGACTTTTATTGTTTTGCATTAGAATTGGATAAGAAGTAAAACCACTCTTTTCTCAGCAACTAGTCTCTTGATACATAATTGTTGCTATTGGTAATTCAGTTAAGTATTTGAAGTTTGTTTTTTCTTTCTTTTTTTTCCAGAGAACTCTTATTGTTAGTCATTGCTAATTTATTCTTGAATTGCTCTGAATATTCCAAATGAACCTGGTTATCCTTTTCTTGTGCGTGGGTTTTGTTTAGAGGTTATGGGTGATGGTGAAAGTGCACATGATTCTCCCCGTGACGAAGCGCTACAGAACATCTCAGCTGATGATCTCCCAGACTCTGCAAGCCAAGCAGCCCACCCTCAGGATTCAGCTTTCTCTTATAGGTATTTTTTTAATAGGATTTGGGGCTTTAGGGTTCGGACTTTTTAGCACCACTGCAGTCACGTCAAGTCAAGTGATGTATTGAATCAATAAATGTATAAAGCAGGGAGAGAAAAATGAAATGCTGTTTACTAAGAAGACTTTGTTTCAGTTGTAGATGTTATGTATCCAAAGCTTTAATTCAAGGATTTAAAAAAACTTGGCTAGGCGTGGTGGTTCACACCTGTAATCCCAGCACTTTGGGAGGCTGAGGCAGGTGGATCGCTGGAGCCCAGGAGTTGGAGATGAGCTTGGGCAACATAGCGAAACTCTGACTCTATAAAAGAGAAAAAGGAAAAAAAGAGAAAAGAAAAAAAGAAGAAAGGGTTTCTTGTCAGGTAGTGAGCTTATCTTGTGCCATCTTCAGCGTTTCTCAAGAGATATGCCAGGAGGCATTCCAAATCTGGGTGCTGGGGGCTTCTGACTTCTATGGTCCCTTCCACTCTGCCATAATATGCTTTTCTGATTCTTGTAGCACCTATCATAGAACTCAGTGTGTGAAAAAAGGTCAGAAAGGATTTGTTGTTTGATTCTGGTGCCCTAAAGAATGGTCCTTGCCCCAGGCACTTTTATCACCTGGCTCCTTGGGTAATTAGCCTGGTTTTTTGACAGGTGTGGTGCCAGGTGTGGTAGCCTGTAATCCCAGCACATTGGGAGGCTGAGGTGGGTGGATCAACTGATGTCGGGAGTTCGAGACCAGCCTGACCAACATGGAGAAACCCTGTCTCTACTAAAAACAAAAAATTAACTGGGCCTGAGCGTGTTGGTGCATGTCTGTAATCCCAGCTGCTCAGGAGGCTAAGGCAGGAGAATCATTCAAACCCAGGGGATGGAGGTTGCGGTGAGCCAAGATCTCACCATCACACTCCAGCCTGGGCAATAAGAGTGAAACTCCAACTCAAAAAAAAAAAAAAAGAAAAGAAAAGAAATAGGGAAAAAAGCCTGTTTTTTTAAGTGGAGTGTCAGTTAAAAATTATCTTTTTTAAAATGAAACATATGAGTCCTAAGGTGACATTAATTTATATAGTAAATATTTGTAAAATGTGACCATATCTGGATAAAGAAATTAGTGTATTTTCTACTCATTCTTCAGAGATGCGAAAAAGAAACTGAGGCTTGCTCTTTGCTCTGCGGATTCTGTTGCCTTCCCAGTGCTGACCCATACAACAAGGAATGGTTTACCAGACCACACCGACCCAGAAGGTAAATTGCTGCAGGATTGTTAATTTTTTCCTGTGTTTATGGGTTACACCATATGAAATTGCCAGTATTCAGCTATTTAAGCTGTACTGCAATTCCATATGGTTCAACTTAATATGTTTATATTAGTGTCACTTAAGGGCACTTTGGTTACTGGTTTATTTAAGTATTTTCCAATTGGGAGTGGCAATACAGCTTAGTTCTAATGATACATGACAAAGCAGAATTAACATCTCAAATGCTGAGCGTTAGCTTAATTAAGCCCATGGAAATTCTCAATAATAACAGAATTCTTGTTTCTTTTATTTAGACAATGAAATTGTATGCTTTTTAAAAGTTCAAATAGCCGAAGCAATTAATTTACAAGATAAGAACTTAATGGCTCAACTTCAGGAAACAATGCGCTGTGTGTGCCGTTTTGATAATAGGACTTGTAGGAAACTGCTGGCTTCGATTGCTGAGGACTACAGGTAATATACCACACCTGTTCAGCTTTTAAACTTAGTTTTTAGCTGCAAGTGTTTTCTTTTTGATCCTTCTTTCTTTCTTTCTTTTTTTTTTTTTTTAGAGATTGAGTCTCGCTCTGTAGCCCAGGCTGATATGCAGTGGCGCGATCTCGGCTCACTGCAACTTCCACCTCCCGGCTTCAAGCAATTCTCCTGCCTCAGCTTCCTGAGTAGCTGAGATTACAGGCACGTGCCACCATGCCCAGCTAAGTTTTGTATTTTTAGTAGAGATGGGGTTTCAGCATGTCGGTCAGGCTGGTCTTGAACTCCTGACCTTGTGATCCTCCCACCTCAGCTTCCAGAAGTACTGGGATTACAGGCGTGAGCCACCATACCTGGCCTAATCCTTATTTCAGAACTGAATCAAGGCTTCCTACAAAGTGCTTGGCTATATTTTCCTGGACGTAGATTTCTGTGTTAGTCTATTCTCATGCTGCTGATAAACACATACCTAAGACTGGAACAATTTACAAAAGAAAGAAGTTTATTGGACTTAGAATTCCATGTGGCTGGGGAAGCTTCACAATTATGGTGGATATAAAGGCATATCTCACATGGCAGCAGACAAAAGAGAGCTTGTGCAGGGAAACCCTCTTTTTTTTTTAAATCATAAGATCTTATGAGACTTATTCACTATAATAACAGCACAGGAAAGACCTACCCCCATGATTCAGTTACTTACCAATGGTTCCCTCCCATAACACATGGGAATTTGAGATGAGATTTGGGTGGGGACATAGCCAAACCATATCATTCTGCCCCTGGCTCCTCCTGAATCTCACGTCCTCACATTTGAAAACCAATCATGCCTTCCCAGCAGTCTCCCAAAGTCTTAACTCATTCAGCATTAACTCAAAAATCCACAGTCAGAAGTCTCATCTGAGACAAGGCAAGTCCCTTCTGCCTGTGAACCTGTAAAATCAAAATCAAGTTAGTTACTTCCTAGATATAATGGATGTACAGGCATAGGGTGTATATAGCCATTCCAAATGGAGAAATTGCCAGAAACAAAGGGGCTACAGGCCCCATGCAAGTCTGAAATCCAACAGGGTAGTCAAATCTTAAAGCTCTAAAATGCACTCCCGTGACTCCATGGCTCACATGCAGGTCACGCTGATGCACGAGGTGGCCCTTTTTTTTTTTTTATGATGGGATTTTGCTCTTGTGCAATAGTGCAATCTCAGCTCATTGCAACCTCCACTTCCTAGGTTCAAACAATTCCCTTGCCTCAGCCTCCCGAGTAGCTGGGATTACAGGCATGTACCACCACGCCTGGCTAATTTTGTATTTTTTTTTTTTTAGTAGAGATGGATTTCACCATGTTAGCCGGGCTGGGTTTGAACTCCTAACGTCAAGTGATCCACCCACCTCAGCCTCCCAAAGTGCTGGGATTATAGGAATGAACCACCGCGCCTGGCCAGGGTTCCCATGGTTGTAGGCAGCTATGCTCCTGTGGCTTTACAGGGTACAGCCTCCCTCCCAGCTGCTTTCATGGGCTAGTGTTGAGTCTCTGGCTTTTCTAGGTGCATGGTGCAAACTGTCTAGATCTACCATTCTGGGGTCTGGAGGACGGTGCCCCAGTAGGGACTCTGTGTGGGGTCTCCGACCCCACATTTCCTTTTTACACTGCTCTCGCAGAGGCAGCAAACTTCTGCCTGAGCATCCAGGTGTTTCCATACATCTTTTGAAATCAAGGCTGGGCACGGTGGCTCACACCTGTAATCCCAGCATTTTGGGAGGCTGAGGCAGGTGGATCATGAGGTCAGGAGTTCAAGACCAGCCTGACCAACATGGTGAAACCCTGCCTCTACTGAAAATACAAAAATTAACTGGGCACAGTGGTACACGCCTGTAGTCCCAACTACTCAGGAGGCTGAGGCAGGAGAATTGCTTGAACCCAGGAGGCAGAGGATGGAGTGAGCCAAGATTGTGCCACTACACTCTAGCCTGGGCAACAGAGTGAGACTCTGTCTCCAGGGGAAAAAAAAAAAAAAAAAAAAGAAAAGAAATTTAGGCAGAGGTTCCTAAACCCCAATTCTTGACTTCTGTGCACCTACAGGCTCAAAACCACGTGGAAGCTGCCAAGGCTTGGGACTTGCACTCTCTGAAGCTACAGCCCAAGCTCTAGTTGGCCTCTTTTCAGCCATGGCTGAAGCAGCTAGGAGGCAGGACACCAAGTCCCTAGGCTGCATACAGCATGGGATCCCTGGCCCAGCCCATGAAAGCATTTTTCCTCCTAGGCCTCTGGGCCTGTGATGGAGGGGATGCCATGAAGACCTCTGACATGCCCTGGAGACATTTTCTCCATTGTCTTGGGGATTAATATTCAGCTCCTCATTACTTATGCAAATTTCTACAGCCAACTTGAATTTCTTCTCAGGAAATGCTATTTTCTTTTCTATTGCATTGTCAGGCTGCAAAGTTTCCAAACTCTTACACTCTGCTTCCCTTATAAAACTGAATGCTGGCCGGGCATGGTGGCTCACACCTGTAATCCCAACACTTTGGGAGACTGAGGTGGGTGGATTACCTGAGGTCGGGAGTTTGAGACCAGCCTGGCCAACATAGTGAAACCCTATCTCTACTAAAAATAAGAAAATTAGCCGGGCATGGTGGCACGCACTTGTAGTCCCAGCTACTCAGGAAGCTGAGGCAGGAGAATTGCTTGAACCCTGGAGGTGGAGGTTGTGGTGAGCCGAGATCATGTCACTGCATTGCAACCTGGGCGACAGAGTGAGACTCTGTCTCAAAAAAGAAAGAAAGAAAAAAAAATTAGCTGGGCATGGTGGTGATGGGCACCTGTAATCTCAGCTATTTGGAAGGCTGAGACAGGAGAATCGCTTGAACTTGGGAGGCAGAGGTTGCAGTGAGTTGAGATCATGCCACTGCACTCCAGCCTGGGCAAAAAAAAGTGAAACTCCGTCTCAAAAAAAAAAAAAAAAAAAGAAAAGAAAAAGAAAACTGAATGCC
The DNA here is from genome assembly GCA_963574635.1 of Cheracebus regulus. Lineage (NCBI taxonomy): Eukaryota > Metazoa > Chordata > Mammalia > Primates > Pitheciidae > Cheracebus > Cheracebus regulus. The sequence goes on from CAUYQU010105181.1 coordinate 39,280, forward strand.
TTTAATAACACCCAAGTCACCTCTTGAATACTTTGCTGCTTAGAAATTTCTTCTCCCAGATACTCTAAATCACCTCTCTCAAGTTCAAAGTTCCACAAATCTCTAGGGCATGAGCAAAATGCTACCCGTCTCTTTGCTAAAACATAAGAAAAGTCACCTTTTCTCCAGTTCCCAATGAATTCCTCATGTCTATCTGAGACCATATCAGCCTGGACCTTATTGTTCATATCACTATCAGCTTTTCATCAGAGCCATTCAACAGATCTCTAGAAAGTTTCAAACTTTCCCACATTTTTCTGTCTTCTTTTGAGCCCTCCAGACTGTTTCAGCCTCTGCCTGTTACCCAGTTTTAAAGCCACTTTCACATTTTCAGGTGTCTTTTTAGCAGTACCCCCCTCTTGGTATCATTTTACCGTATTTGTTCTCACGCTGCTGATAAAGACATACCCGAGACTGGGCATTTTGCAAAAGAAAGAGGTTTAATTGGGTTTACAGTTGCATTTGCTGGGGAGGCCTCACAATCATGGCAGAAGGTAAAAGGCACATCTCACATGGTAGCAGACAAGAGAAGAGAGCTTTTGCAGGGAAATTCTCACTTTTAAAACAATCAGATCTCGTGAGACTTATTATCATGAGAACAGCACAGGAAAGACCTGCCTCCATGATTCAGTTATCTCCCACCGGGCCCTACTCAAAACGTGAGAAATCAAGATGAGTTTGGAGTGGGGACACAGCCAAGCCGTATCAATTTCCAAGCAACATATTTGGATATTTAGTCTGGAAATGTAGTTACAAATGAGCAGTTCCAAATAGAAGAGAGCAGTTTACTCCAGCTTTGCACAAAAGCAGGTATAGAGGTATGCCTATATGTGAGGCCAGAACAACTGGAATATCGTATTCCTTTTTTTAGAGGCTATAGGAAAGACTACTTTCCTAGACCCGAAAAGCAGAAGTAGCCTTAGGAATTGCTGTGCTTTTTCCACTGCCAGTCCCCTGCTAATGATTATGGAGAAAAATGTAACTGAGATGCTTAAGTAGTAAGGAAGCTTCAAGGCTTAGGGAATGGGCACTCTGGTGATTGTTACACTTAGACTGTAAGCAAGTAATTGGTGAAGGATATTTGTGACCTAGTGATGTATAACCTGTATTTGTTATTTTTAGTAATCCGTAGCTGTCAATTTCCTGTTAAGTATGAGGTCCCATAGCTCCAATATAAAATACACCACATATGCAAAGGGGCTTACTAACGTTTAGTGAGTTAGGTAACTAAGTCTTCAGCCCCATAGATGCTTCCAGACATGCAGAATGGGTCTGTTCTTCAGCTGACACCATGATCAGTCTCTACCATGTCTGCAGCCTGACATGCTACTTTGTATATTTGCTACTGAAGAGAGCACAGACATGCTACTTTGTAAAACCAGTCTGTGCAGTAATTTTTTTTTTTTTCAGACAGAGTATTACTCTTGCCCAGGCTGGAATGCAGTGGCGCAACCTCGGTTCACTGCAACCTCCGCCTCCCGGCTCAAGTGATTCTCTTGCCTCAGCCTCCCAAGCAGCTGGGATTACAGGTGCACACCACCATGCTCAGCTAATTTTTGTATTCTTAGTAGAGACGGGGTTTCACCCTGTTGGTCAGGATGGTCTCAAACTCCTGACCTTGTGATCTGCCTGTCTCAGCCTCCCAAAGTGCTGGGATTATAGGCGTGAGCCACTGTGCCCAGCCACAGTAATTTTATTTTTATTTATTATTTTTAATTTTTTAATTTTTTTTTTATTTTTAGAAAAAGAAAAGGAAAAAGAAAGAAACAGTAAAAGAAAGAGAGAAAGAAAGAGGGCGAGAAAGAGGGAGAGAGAATGGGATTCTTGTTTTATTGCCCAGGCTAGAATGCTGTCTAAAAACGGGTATTAAAAACCTCTTTTATGCCAATAATTGTGCTTAACAATGGAGACAGGAAGGAATAGGGGATGAAAATAACAAATAAGCAGCCAACCAATATTTTATTTAAACCTGTGAAATGCTATGCAATTGCTGAGGAGTGAT
>CAUYQU010105186.1:0-36918 GCA_963574635.1 Cheracebus regulus
GCCGTGCACAATGTGCACACAAACACACACAGACCACAGCTTTAAAAGCAGAACCCTGATATCCCAGCACTCTAGGAGACCAAGGTCAGGAGTTCGAGACCAGCCTGGCCAACATGGTGAAACCCCTTCTCTACTAAAAATACAAAAATTAGCTGGACATGCTGTTGGGTGGCTGTAGTCACAGCTGCTCCAGAGGCTGAGGCAGGAGAATCGCTTGAATCCGGGAGGCGGAGATTGCTGTGAGCCGAGATTATGCCACTGCACTCCAGACTGGGTGACAGAGCGAGACTCCGTCCCCCACCCCCCAAAAAAAGCAGAACAGTATTGTACAAGAACTGTATTGAACAGTTAATGACCACAGCAGTCCACACACATGTGCAGTGGGATTTACTTTAATGTATTAAACGCGATGACAATACACGCTGAATGATAACTGTCAGAATATATATAAAACATGTATGTTGGCCAGGCTCAGTGGTTCACGCCTTTGATTCTAGCACTTTATCAAGCCGAGGCTGGTGGATCGCCTGAGATCAAGAGTTCAAGACCAGCCTGGCCAACATGGTGAAACCCTGTCTCTACAAAAATACAAAAAATTAGCCAGGTATGATCGCAGGTGCCTGTAATCCCTGCTACTCGGGAGGCTGAGGCAGGAGAATCGCTTGAACCCGGGAGGCGGAGGCTACAGTGAGCTGAGATCGCGCCACTGCGCTCCAGCCTGGGAGTCAGAGTGAGACTTCGTTTCACACACAGAAAACCAACAAACCAACAAACAAAAAAATGTGTGTTAAAGGCACAAATCTTGTGATTTTAAGAACTAGAGAAAGATTTTTCAGCAATTCAGAAGTTTCCCTTTTCTTGACCTAATAAAACAGGTTGACAAAGAGAATATCAGACTATAGCAGAGGAGGAAAGACGGATCTTGTAGGAAATTCCAGTTTGGTTCCACGCATGCTGACACCCCAATGTCCTCATGGCTGATATTTAGGGTCCTCTGGGCAGGGGTTGCTGTGCCAGCCCTGCCCGGTGCAATTCAATTCTGTGTGCAAAGTCAACTGCCGGCCCCTTCGTGGCTGTCTCAGCAGTCCTACTTCTTTTGCTGTTATTTTGAACTCTTGAATAAGTACGAAGGTAAAATAGTTGTCAACATTTGCCGGCTATGATCTATTTATTTAATTAATTTATTTATTATTTTATTGAGACCGAGTCTTGCTTTGTCGCCCAGGCTGGAATGCAGTGACCTGATCTCGGCTCACTGTAGCTTCTGTCTCCTGGCTTCAAGTGACTGTCATGCCTCAGCCTCCTGTGTAGCTGGGATTACAGGCACCTACCACCATGCCTGGCCAATTTTGTTTTGTATTTTTAGTAGAGACAGGGTTTCAGCATGTTAGCCAGACTGGTCTCGAACTCCTGAAGGTCATTATAAAAGAACCTTCCTTAAAAATCACTTTAAGCAGATGTTTTCCATATGGAAATGTCTCTTTGCACCCCATTTCCCTATCAAAGCATGTGAAAAGACGTTTCCTCTTGTTTTGTTTCTGAATCTGATATTTCGTGGAGAATATTTTTCTTGCAAAGTGAAAAAAATCACTACACTGTCATATAATTTGAACCCAAGTATCGCCATCCAATTTTTATGCTAATACAACAAAAAATTCCACAATCTGAGTATTCATGATAATCCCCTTCTCAATGTTTGAACAGCTTGAAAGCAATTTTAAGCACATTGGTGGTGTTATCTGGTAGTAAACATTACCTTCACCAACGTAGGGGCTGCGCTCCCCATTTGGTGCATTGTCTGTGCCAAATGCACACATGGCTATGGGAACGGCTGTGCGAAGGCAGCTGTCCTGTGGGGCTGCTCTGGAAATGTGGGTTATTCCAACCTTGAAGAGAATCCCTGTGGGTGAATCATAAGAGGATGAAGACGCATTTTGTCCCAAGTTTAAAGTCACAAACAAAGCGTTTTCTTCATGATGAGACTTATCAGCAGGGCTAGAATATGATGACATAGAATATAAATTATGCTTTTATTGCACATATAAAAATTGTGATGTTGTATATCTAGGTAAAAATCCTAAAACGTAGAAGTGAATTGAAGTGTTTTAAATACCAGATAAATGTACCTTCTCCTCAATAATAATACATGTATTCAGTTTTACACTGTTGAATTGTTTTTATGCTTTTACTTGATCCTCAGTAGAAGTCTATGAGGCGGACAAGGAGATATTGTTTGCTCAGTTAGTTGATGACCAGTTACACACATATTTAATACAGAAACATCCTGAATTTGCCCTTGACAAAGCTGAACTCTGGATGGATTAAATACACGGTTCACCGCACCGAAGACCAGATCAAACCCTGCAGCTGTCATTACCCAGACAAGGCAAAGCCAGGGTGATTCTGGCCTGGATTTTGTAAACGGTGTGAATCTATTCCCTTTGCTTTGGTAGCGGTGTATGGCTCTGGGAGTCGCTGACAGCATCAGAAGAAAGAAAAACAAGCTTCTTGATGCCACTTCTGACCTCTGGCCACTAGAGGACAGTAGTGTTCTCTGCACAGCTTGCAGAGAACCCGGTCTAGGAGAAACCAGGGGCCCTGGCAGTGAGTATACCCTACATCCTCCCAGGTCATGCCTGGGCCATAGGGATCAGGATGGGAGGTGGCTTCGCATCTCCGGTTCCAGATGGCATTCTGTTCGCCAGCCCCATGCACTAGCAGAGCGTTGGCCTCCATGCTGGGTAGTGTGGGATGTACGATGGGAAAGAGCCTCTTCATTTACACATTCTGCACTGGAGTTTCAATGCGTCTTTTAACCCTTGAAGCCTCTCCCTAAGTGATAAGCTATTAATGGCTGATTGTTATCATAGACTCAGAGATTTTTCAGCCTCATTTATTTAATCTCTAGAGAGAGGAAAATGGGAGATGGATTGCTTTGATCATGCTATTTTGAAAATTACCAAGGGAAGGGAGAGAGAGAAAAAAAAATCTCTGCTCCCATAATGAGCTACTATTTCAAAACTGCCGTATAAGGGCCAGGCGCGGTGGCTCATGCCTATGATCCCAGCACTTTGGGAGGCCGAGGCGGGTGGATCACGAGGTCAAGAGATCGAGACCATCCTGGTTAACATGGTGAAACCCTGTCTCTACTGAAAATACAAAAATTAGCTGGGCATGGTGGCGCGTGCCTGCAATCCCAGCTACTCGGGAGGCTGAGGCAGGAGAATTGCTTGAACCCAGGAGACGGAGGCTGCAGTGAGCCGAGATTGCGCCATGGCACTCCAGCCTGGGTAACACGAACGAAACTCCGTCTCAAAAAAAAAAAAAAAAAAAAAAATCTGCCATATGAGGAGATACACAGCGCAATCCCAAGTGTAAGGTACTTTACTGCTGTTCATGCTTCTGCGGGCGTGGGTGGGTGGAAAGATGTTTCTGGGGACTGCAAAGCAATCCAGTGCTTCTGGAGATAAAAGCAGCCTGTCAAAGTTTTCTACTGTGGAGAATGGTAGGTTTTGTGGCCTACACGATGTGTGCTCTCTATAGTCCAGAGGAAGACAGTAGCCACTGATCTGTGAAACCTCTGCAACCACACGGGGCTGCTGACAGCCATGCCCGGCCTCACAGGCGACACCTTCGCTCTCCTTGGGTTCTGTGTTTCTCCCGTCTCTGAACTGAGCATCTGTCTCCCTTTGACAAGCACCTTCTGCCATCTTGTGTTTCAAATCAATTTCTAGAGAGACTAGATAGATTTCAATTCCGTAAAGATTTACTATGAATCACACAGTGCTGGACCACGTGCTAACATGTATTCCCATAGGATGCTGGCTCCAGAGCTAAGTAGGCGGTGAGCGCCTCCAACGTCACCCTCACAGCCATGGCCTGTCCCGCAGGTGCTGGCTTCCGCTGCAGACACAGACTCTCCGGGCAGCCCTGTGCTCTGTGCCGCTATTCCTGGAAGCCTTGGGTCGTCTCACCAATGCCCTGCGTTTTCCGCCCTGCACACTCGCCCTTCTACAAGTCTCTCCTCTCAAAGCCTCCTCACGTGTCTGCTGTCCGTATTGCAGAAGAGGGCACAGGGAGCTGAGTCCCAGGAACTCCACGCTGCTGAGCTCCTGAGGCCTTCAGTAAAGTTGGGTTGCTGCTCCCACACCCTCGCCCTGTATGCACAGTCATCGGCCCAGGGTAAGGACCAGCACATCAAGGCCAAACTCCTTCCCTCGTCCCCCTTTCCACCCCCGTGTCTGTGAGAAGCCCGAGCTCATTCTCCCTCAGCCACAGGCTCCAGGCAGTCTCCTCCCCAGCAGTCGTCTAAGGTACTCTGGGTTCCAGATGGCCTACCCGAACCCTTCCTTAAAAGTAACGGCGCAGGACTTCCCCACTCAGGAAGTTGACATTCACAGCTCTGCGTCTTCCTACACTCAGTAAACTGCGCAGTGATGCTGACAGATGTTAGGTGAGAGTGCTGATGAGTGTGCAAATCCGCCTTCATTTTATGGGTCACCAACACCAACCTGTTATTGAATTCATATTTACACAGCAAGGGCTGAGAGAGACATGGCTGAGTATTTTAACACAGACTTCGCTGGATGTGTGAACCACAGACAAGCCATCCTTGATGAACTATTTCTGTTACTCAACGGAACTGGTGTAGGCTCTCCCAGTGGACGGAGGCCAAACATCCATACTGTGGTTTGCAGTGGGAGAAAGGAAGGTGTGTGTTTGCAGGATGCCCGGGAAGGAGAACCGGACCCGGCCTCCCCACGGTTTACAGCAGGAGTTTTTAAATCTGGAGAGGCAGAGGTTACAGGCAAAGGCATCCATTCACTGAGGCTCCGTATTACTTTGTCCTGAAAGAGTGGGGTGTCATGAAGCAGGGGCCCACAAGTCACAGGTGGATTCAGAGAGTTTTGGATTTGCAATTGGGTAAGGAGGTGAAGCGTTGTCTGAAAATTGGAGGTCAGGAGAACACAATGTTGTGCTCTGGCTTGTAGGTATAACTTCCTTCAGGGCCCTCAGGAAGAAATTTAGAACAAAGAGCGGTGGTGAGAGTTTAGTCTTCAGTTTCCCATTATCTGAGGTCTCCGAGCCGCAGATCCATCTGGTGAGGGTCTGGGTTTCTGAAAAACAACTCACAGATACATGCTCAGAGGTTGTCTCAGGGACCCAAACATGCCACAGCTTTAACTCTGTTGGTTACTGTTTTGTTACTATTACCTTCTCGCCTGTCAAGTTGCTCATTTACTCTTCAGGGCCAGCTAGGTGCCTGGAATCCCCCTTGAAAGAACTCAAGATTTTCCTTTCATGCTTGAGGGACCTGCAGCCCCTAAGAGGGGTCCCTGCTCTCATTTCTTTTATTTATTTTTTTAAATTTATTTATTTGACTTTAGGTGCATACTATATCTGGCATTTCTCCCCATGTTATCCCTCCCACCCTCCGCTCCCCCCCACCCCTCACTGTCTCTCCCCTACTCCCCGCAACTGCCCCCACTGCATGATCCTCCCCTCCCTGAGTCCATGTGTTGGTTTGTTGTTAAGAAATCTTTCTCTAATGAGACCGTGAAGTTCTTGGGGTGAACGCGCTGATCTTACATCTCTGCTTTTTTCCTTTTTGTTGTTCGAGACGCTCTCCATAAACTCCATTTTGAGCAACTGAGAGTTCAGCTGCCACCACTTGTGTTTCTAGCTCACTACCTCTCCAACAATCCTCTCTCTGGACATGTGTCCGGTCTCTGCTAAAATGTCACCTTCACAAAGACCTTTCCTTACTGTCTTATTTAAAGTGGCAGGCCTCCCCTCCCCCGGCCTGGCATCATTTACCCCTGGCTCTTATGACCACCTGTCATGCCATATATTTTCACCTTATTTGTTGCCAGCACCCCCCTCCAACCTGCCCCCACTACAAAATAAGGTCCATGAGGGAGCTTTTGTCTATTCAGTTCACTAATGTATCCTCAATGTCTACAAAAGTGTCTCACACATAATCAACACTTTATAAACAGGTGTTGAATAAATAAATCCATCAAGCATTTCACACAGCATTTTCCCCAAAGTAGGCATTTAAGAAATATTTATTTGAGTGAATACAGCTATGTTTTCATCAGTTCAGGGAAGTGGAAGGTGAAGGGTCACTTACAGAGGGTGCCACCAGAGCCTAGGGTAGCTCACCAGCTGTTAAAACCTCCAGAGAACGGATACATGCAATTCTGAGGGGCAGCAAAATAAGCAAAGAATGTTTTGATATAAAGTCCTTTGGGATTGGACTCATGGAAGGCTCCGGAACTAGTTGAGCTTGTAGGATCAATCAGTGGAGGATTTCAAAACCATTTGCACTGCGGTTCTCTTTCGGTGGTATCAGGCTTCCAAACCAAAGATGCTTTTACAAATGCAGAATAGCATACGAAGGGGACCTCTGTAACAACAACGGAAGCTCTTTGGATAAGCTGTGATGTCGCGATAACAAAGCTTCCTGTTACGAAACACAGAGACACAGAGGGTGTTTAGTGGGTACCACTCTGCGATATTAACTGTTCTTAATATTTCCTTTTTGTTCCCAACTGGGAGACTAGATATGAATTTTCCACTGCCCAGGTGTTATTCTACACTGCAGAATGCATGTGTCTAACCATCTCTTTTTATTTTATGTGTGTTAATGGTTTGACATCTGGGGTCTGGCTGAGCCTGGTGGCACTGGCAGTCAGCCTACTACCATCTCTAGTTAGCCAATTCCTAGAGATAGTGAAGGACACCCCCTCCAGGGACAGCCTTTCAAATGCAAACGAACCAGTCCAAAGCCCACACCTCTCACTACCTCCTCTATTCAGTGTCATGATTCCCCCGCCCTGATCACCCCCAAACCAGGTGCCAGACAGTTAGAGACAGCCCCATGCCCAGAGTCTGCTGAAATTATTGAAACTCTCTACCCAGAGCCTGCTCCTTCCCGTGGAACCCTCTCCCCGCCACCCAGTCCTCCCTACTGTGATGGATCAAACTTCCAATACCAGGACACATGTGCTGATCCAATTATATATCTAATAATGGATTTGAAAGTTTTTCAGGCTGGGCCCGGCGGCTCACACCTATAATCCCAGCACTTCGGGAGGCCGAGGCGGGCAGATCACCTGAGGTCAGGAGTTCAAGACCAACCTGGCCAAGATGGTGAAATCCCATCTCTACTAAAAATACAAAAAATTAGCCAGGCATGGTGGTGCATGCCTGTAATCCCAGCTACTCGGAAGGCTGAGGCAGGAGAATCGCTTGAACCCGGGAGGCAGAGGTTTCAGTGAGTCAAGATCGCATCACTGTACTCCAGCCTGGGCAGCAGAGTAAGACTCTGTCTCAAAAAAAAAAAAAAAACTATTTTTTTTAAAGAAGTCTCCTATCATTTGAGTATCATGACCTTTCTTTATTAACAATTGAAGAGCAAAAATTCTAGGTATCTTATGAGTTTAAATAATGTGCTCTCAAATTTTTATTGACTAAGTGCTTTGTTCTTTATTTCCAATTAGGGTAGAATTGTACATCTGATTATGATCAGAGATCAATGATGCATTTCATAAAATCAATGGCACTCGGTGTTAGAAAGGGTTCTACATTTCATTTGTTCTATTTCTTATGTCTTTAGAGACAATAAAAAATTGGGTAAAAGGTGTGTGTGTGTGTGTGTGTGTGTGTGTGTGTGTGTAAGAAGAAAACAAAATATTAGGTCTCATTTTCTGTTTTTGTTTTGTTTTGTTTTGTTTTCTGAGACAGAGTCCTGCTCTCTCACCCAGGCTGGAGTGCAGTGGTGCGATCTCGGCTTACTGCAACCTCCGCCTCCCGAGTTCAAGTGATTCTCCAGCCTCAGCCTCCCGAGTAGCTGGGACTACAGGTGCCTGCCACCAGGCCCAGCTAATTTTTTGTATTTTTAGTAGAGACGTGGTTTTACTGTGTTAGCCAGGATGGTCTTGATCTCCTGAACTTGTGATCCACCCACCCTGGCCTCCCAAAGTGCTGGGATTACAGGTGTGAGCCCTTGCACCCAGCCAGGTCTTATTCTCTTATTTTAAATCTTTAAATTAATCGAATCCACAGCCATCTAAACTAGCATATTCTATGTCCCTAGATTCTCAGAAGAATGAATCTGAGGAAAAGAAAAGTTAAAGAACATCAAGTCCTTACATTTTGTCAGTTGGTTGGATTCACATGAATATTCATATGACACTGGAATGAAATGGTGAGTAAGGTGTTGGTTAATCTGTGTGGGATCCATATAAACTTTGTAGCTCATGAAAATATTAGTGGGCCTTAAAATTTGAACAGATAGTGAATCCTTTTCATGAATTCTGATAAAAACACTATCCCTTTTAGCAGGGCAAGCGATTGTAGAAAACAGTAGGGAAGCACAAGGTAAATCAGTTTTCTTTGCTGTTCAAGATTATTTTCTTAAAGTGTTTAAGTTGCTTTCCTGTAATAAAGAAAATCTCGGCCAGGGGCGGTGGCTCACACCTGTGAGCCACCAGCACTTTGGGAGGCCGAGGCAGGCGGATCACCAGGTCAGGGTTTTGAGAGCAGCCTGGCCAACGAACATGGCGACACCTGTCTCTACTGAAAATACAAAAATGCTAATTTCGCATCTGTAGTCCCAGCTGCTTGGAGTCCTAGCCACTCGGGAGGCTGAGGCAGGAGAATTGCTTGAACCCGGGAGGCAGAAGTTGCAGTGAGTCAAGATCATGCCACTGCACTCCAGCCTGGGCGACAGAGCAAGACTCCATCTCAAAAAGAAAAGAAAAGAAAGAGAGAGAGAAAGCGAGAGAGAGGAAGGGAGGGAGGGGGAGGAGGGAGGCGGAGGGGAGGGAGGGAAGAAATCGCATATTAAAAAATTTAAGCATTTGGCATGTCTTTCTCCGAGGGCTTGGAAAACAAGTTCCCCACCACATCACATACCTGGAGTGCTGGAATGTTTAATTCCAAATTTGTTAATTTATAGACTTGATGATTTAAATTATAAAATTGCAGACCTTCTTATGGAATTGAATTCTTTCTAAAATGTCCCACAGGAGGTACTCATTTAACTCCAACTCCCTTCTCTGCATTTATAGCCCGGAATGTTAAACAGCTACACCTGGATGGGAAAACCAGGGTTTCCAACTGCGAAATTCAGGAAGTAACAACTCATTATCTTCTGTAAAGTGAGAGGGGAATTTTCAGAAAGAATTTAACAGTGACTTTCTTCTCACCACAACTTAGGGCCTTTGACCGATTTTTGTGCCTGGCCACAGCTCCTGTGGGGAGGAGACACTTCTGGCTGACTCGCCACTGTGGGGGCATTCATCCTGGAGATGTTGTGGAGGGCGAGAGATCTTCAGTTTCAGCGTCACACAGAACTGGCTAGAGGCAGATCTGTAAGGCGACATTCAGTGCTTGAGATGTGACCTACTATCTGTAGACAGAGAAACCAGATTTTTCTATAGCTGGAATAAATGCCCTTCATCAAGAAAGTGGCCAGCCCATTATAGACTCGTTGGAAGAGATAAATAATTTTTAAAAAGAGAAGAAGAAAAATACATAGGTCAGAAATATAGGGTCAGATACATCATCCTGGATTCTGTGTTCACCAGTTCCTAGGGATGGGGGATTTTGGTCCCCACCAGAAACAAATTCATGTAACTTGTAGCTTGGTTGTGTGTTACACACAGTGCAAGTCGTGACTCCAGGGTTGGTGTGTGGGCTGATTCCATTTTCTCATCATTAGATTCTTCTGGTTGCAGAAGGGGTAGGTGAACTGGGGCTCCAGTGTCTTCTGCTTGGGGGCAGCTTCCATTTTCATATTTTGCTTCCTGCGTCCCCAGGAGTGTGAACCTGCCCTTACTTTCTCATGAGACAGTGGCTGTGTGCATGTGTGTGCATTCGTGTGTGTGTGTGCATACGTGTGTGGGTGCATGTGCGTGTGTGTGTTCCTTCTGATCACCTTACAAGTCTGAGAAACAGGGTCACAGTAACAGTGATAACAGCGCTGTCACCAGCACAGGACATGAGCATGCTGCCAAATTCTCCCAAGACACTTTTGGAGGTCACTAGCCGTGTGTATGACAGAGAAAGGGGTGAAGGGAGCAGTGGGTTCCATTGTCCAGTCAGATACCTGGAGACCTCCATCTGGCACATTTTGCTAATTCCACCACATCCAGGAGCTGCGGCCCTTTCTCCCCACCCTAGACTCGCTGCAAGGCACTGATGGCCTCATCCTGCAAAAGCAAATAAAAGGTCATCTGCTGAGAAGTGAGGAGCATGTCTCTTCCATCGTTCTCTGTTCCTTTCTGTTGGCTAGTGCAGCCTGAAGTCGCTGGGTTTTTTCTTTTTCTCTTTAAAGCTCTCCCTCTCCCAGGACCAAGTCTGTGGGCGTGGGGTGGGGACGGAGCTGAAAGGTGGGCACCTGGCTGCACGCAGGTCACGCCTCCCACCCCCATGAGGAAGGCTTTGTTCACAGCCGGCCTCAGCTACCTGAGTCCTTTCCTCACACTGGGCTCCCCTACATGAACAGATCTCTGCTGGCCCCAACAGAAAGCCAGTGACATAGGTCCATGTTTACCACTCAGCCGAGGCTGCGGTTTATACTGCCTGTACATGTGTGTGCGCACACCAGTGTTATTAAAGCCGGCTGCTCACTGAAATCACCACCTGGTTTCCAGAATACATGGACACCTGGACCTCGCCTATGCCCACGTGAAACAGAATCTCCAAGCAGTGGGTCTCATACACCTGTTGTTTTCAACTCTCTGGAGACCAGTCTGATGTGTGGTGAAGACCAAGAACTGCGGTGTGTACACACGGTGTAGGGAAGGGCTGGGTCCAGCACTGTCTGAAAGCGCTCAGGTGGCCGGGCATGGTGGCTCACGCCTGTAATCCCAGCACTTTGGGAGGCTGAGGTGGGTGAATCACCTGAGGTCAGGAGTTCAAGACCAGCCTGACCAACATGGTGAAACCCTGTCTCTACTAAAAATACAAAAATGAGCAGGATGTGGTTGCGAGTGCCTGTAATCCCAGATACTTAGGAGGCTGAGGCAGGAGAATCACTTGAACCCTGGAGGCGGAGGTTGCAGTGAGCTGAGATAGTGCCATTGCACTCCAGTCTGGGTGACGAGCAAAACTCTGTCAAGAAAGAAAGAAAAAGCAAGGAAGGAAGGAAGGTAGGGAGAAAATATAGAATTCGTGAGAAAAAAATTACTACATGTACTCAGTAATGTGTCATAAAGGTATACGCCTCAAAATACAGCTACCATTTTCAGTGCATTAAACAAGCTGTGAATGTTTTGGGAAAAGAGAATATGGAGAGATCCCAGAAATAAGGAAAGATGAGTTAGAAAGGAGTGCAAAGAAGATGTGCAGCTCCCCATCCAATACATCTACTGGAGCCCCAGTAGGCTGGGCTCAGTCAGGGCTTCAGAGCAGAGTAAGTCTCTGCAATAAAGGTGGTGACCCTAGGCTGTGTATGTGACGGGTGCATTATGACTGAGTATTTTCTGTGTCCAGGAATTGGGGTAGGTGCTGGAAGGCTGTGGCGAGCAAACTCCTCATGGACTCTGAGAAATGCAGTTTCCTTCAGAGAAGACAAACATTAATGGATAATTACAAATTAATTATGAATAGGCACAGTACTAAGAAGACATACTAGGGATTTGATTGCTAACAGAGGACCCAGTTACCCAATTACACCCAGGGGCCAGGAATGTTTCTTGAAACTGAAATGTGAAGAATAAATAGAAGTTAATTAGATCCAAAGAAGTGCAAAGAGCATTCTTGGTGGAGAGAACCATGTGTGTGAAGGTCAGTAAGTGGGAAGGGGGCACCACAGGCAGGCAAAGGGGTACAACCCAGCATGGCTGGAGGAGGAAACTCTCGCACGTCAGACTCCAAGCCTGGGGAGACAGTCACATGAGTTACAAGCACCTTAAATTTAATGCCAGTTTAAGTTTCCTTAAAGCTTGTCAGTTTGCTTGTGGGCTAAAATGAAGTTCCGAAGAAAAGCATCTTTATTTCATCAAAGATGAATGTCAGGATAACAGACAACATTATCTTAGTAGGTGGGGTCAAGGACATTTCAGATGGATCAAAGCACAAAGCAGCAATTTAAATTACTCTAATTTTCTTTATGTTGTTGTTTGATCTATGCTTAAGGACTCTGAAGAATGTAGTTTCCTTCAGATCTCTTAAAAGACTGTGATGTTGATCACGATTATTCTGTTTGCAAGGGACAGGAATGCCGTTAAAAATTGCTGTAACAAACCAGACAACTAAGAAAGGAACATGTTGCCTCACACTGTTTGAAAAGTCCCAGAGAAGATATCATTACTGGAATACCCAAATCAAATGCTGTTGTGCAGACCTCGTCTTTATGTCTCAGCTCTGGTTTTCCAGATGTGAACTTCACTCCAGGGCAGGTTCCGGACACAGTAACGAGATGTTTTTCACTGCCCCAAGCTCACATGATAGCAGCTTAGCAGTGCTATGGAAAAGGAAGCTCACTGTTTCCTCAATGGTTCAAGTAAAGTCCTGGTCAACTCTCCCTTGAACACCTTGGGTCATGTGACCATCCTTAAGCCAATCACTGAAGCCAGAGGTCTGGGATATGCCAATGGTCAGAGTAGGATTAACCAGAGCCTGGAGTTGGCATCAGCAACCCCAAAACCACATGATCTGGAAGTGAAGAGGAACGCTATAGCTCGCTGAAGAAAATCAAGATGCTGTTATCAAAGGAATCGATGGAATAGGGGCGGCAAAAGGAATGGATCTTCTCCATCCAACTTGAATCTTTTTTTCAATCATTGAGAAGTTAGTCTGTTTAGGGTGATTGGATTTAGTCTTGCTTCACCCACAGTTAATCATACTAATTTGCTACTGTGAAGTTAATGAAAAATCTAAAATGTTTAATAAATCATTATATATGATTTTGTTTAATACAGAATTATACATAAGGCAAATTTTATAGAGCAAAGCCAATATTACCCATGCTATGAATAATTATGCAAAAACATCAGTATATTTAATTGGATGTCTGAAATTATTAACTGACCTAGAACCTAGAGAATAAAGAAAAAAAATCTAAGATTTTTTTGTGGGCCTGAAGAAAAGTGATTGAGAAACAGGGCCTAGAGTTTTGCATGTCAGTAGAAATAAAGTAGCTTTGTAAATTTTAAATACAAGCCATTGCAAGAAAACGTAGACATTAAAACATGCATTCAGACATTGATTAGTTTTGTGACATTATGTGAAATTTGATTCAGCCCTAACGTTTCTATGGAGTTTGCTTATTCTGGTAACGTGGAATATGAATGGTCAAGATTCTGAAACCTGAAAACTCTTCCAATATTAACATAACAGAAAAAAAATTAGAACATAAAATCTCATGTTTGTGAGTGACCAGTTTGTCTGAATTCTTATTTTTCATGTTCTAAATAGTTATGCTGTCAGTTCAGAGAATGTGGCTCCTAAAATCAGATGTAGTCATGATCTCATTTTTGCTAAATAAGAGTGTGTTATGATACATGACATCAACAGAATGAAGGACAAAACCACATGATCATCTCAATAGACACAGAATAAGGATTTGATAAAATTCAACAACCTTTCATGATAAAAATCTGTAATAAATTAGGTATAGAAGAAACATATCTCAACACAATAAAGGCTGTATATGACAAAATCTCAGCTAACATCATACTAAACTGGAATAAGACAAGGATGCCCACTCTCACCATAGGTATTCAACATAATACTGGAAGTCCCAGCCAGAGCTATTAGGCAAATAAAAGAAATAAAGTCATCTAAATTAGAATGGAGGAAGTCCAATTGTCCCTTTCTGCAGACAACATGATTTTACATTTGGAAAAAACCTAAACTCTACCATAAAACTCTTAGAACTCATAAATAAATTCAGCGAAGTTGCAGGATTCAAAATCAGCATACCAAAAATTGGCAGTGTTTCTGTACACCAGTGATGAATTAGCTGAAAAGGAAATCAAGAAAGCAATCCCATTTACAATAGCTACAAAAATAATAAAATACTTAGGAATAAATTTAACCAAGGAAGTGAAAGACCTCTACAAGGAAAACTATAAAATGCTAATGAAAGAAGTTGAAGAGGACACAAAAAATAGAAAGACAGCCCATGTTCATGAACTGGAAGAATAAATATTGTTAAAATGACTATACCTAAAGCAATCCACAGATTGAAAGAAATCCCTACCAATAATATTCTTCACAAAAAGATAAAAAACAATCCTAAGATTCACACACAACCACAAAGGATCCCTAAGAATCAATGCAATTCTGAGTAAAAAGAACATAGCTGGAAGCATCACACTACCAGATTTCAAAACATACTACAAAGCTGTAGTAACTAAAATAGCATGGTGCTGGTATAAAAACAGACACGTAGATCAGTGGAATAAAATAGAGAATCCAACAATAAGTCCAGGTATTTACAGCCAACTGATATTTGACAAAAGTGTCAGGAACATATATTGAGGAAAGGACAGTCTCTTTAATAAATAATATGGGAAAACTTGATATCCACACACAGAAGAATGAAGCTAGACCTGTATATCTCATTATACACAAAATATCAACTCAAGATGGATTAAAAGCTAGAACGGCTAACCTGAAACAATACAACTACTAGAAGAAAGCATGGAGGAAAAGTTGCAGGACATTGGTTTATGCAAAGATTTTACCTAAGACCTCCAAAACACAGGCAACAAAAACAAAAATAGACAAATAAGACTATATTAAACTCAAAAGCTTCTGCACATCAAAGAAAACAACAGAGTGAAGAGACAACCTGCTGAATGGGAGAAAATATTTGCAAACTACTCATTTGATAAGGGATTAACATTCAAACTATACAAGGAGCTCAAACAACTCAACAGAAAAAAAACCCCACAACTAATCTCATTTAAAAAATGGACAAGGATATAAATAGGCATTTCTCTCTCTCTCTTTCTTTTCCTTTCTTTTTTTTTTTTTGGCACAGGGTCTGCCTCTGTTGTCCAGGCTGGAATGCAGTGGCATGATCTTGGCTCACTGCAACCTTTGCTTCCTGGGCTCAAGACAGTTATTTAAAGGAGAAATACAATAGCCAGTAAGTATATAAACAAATCCACAACATCATTAATCATCAGAGAAATTCATATCAAAACCACAATGAGCTATAATCTCACTCCAGTTAGAATGGCAATTTTCAAAAAGACAAAAAACAACAAACGCTGCCCAGGGTTAAAGGAAACTCTTGGCCGGGCTCAGTGGCTCATGCCTGTAATCCCAGCACTTTGGGAGGCCAAGGCGGGGGGATCACAAGGTGAAAAGATCAATACCATCCTGGCCAACATGGTGAAACCCTGTCTTTACTAAAGACACAAAAATTAGCTGGGCGTGGTGGCACACACCTATAATCCCAGCTACTTGGGAGGCTGAGAAAGGAAAATCACTTGAACCTGGGAGGCAGAGGTTGTAGTAACTCAGGATCGTGCCTCTGCACTCCAGCCTGGTTACAGAGCGAGACTCTGTCTCAAAAAAGAAAAAACGGAACCCTTATATACTATTGGTGGGAATGTAAACTAGTACAGCCACTCTGAAGAACAATTTAAAGTTTCCTCAAACAACTACAGATTGACTTACCCTATGATCTAGCAATTCCATTGCTGGACCATATAATCCAAAGGAAAGGAAATCAGTATGTCTCTCTATATATACATATACATACATACACACACACACACACACACACACACACACACTCACACACACACACACACACACACATGAGATGGAGTTTCACTCTTATTGCCGGGGCTGGAGTGCTGTGGTATGATCCTGGGTCACTGCAACCTCCGCCTCTCAGGTTCAAGCAATTCTGTTGAGCCAAGATTGTGCCACTGCAACCTCTGCCTCTGGGTTCAGGGGATTCTCCTGCCACAGCTTCCGGAGTAGCTGGGATTATAGGCATGCACCACCACACCTGGGTAGTTTTGTATTTTTAGTACAGACAGGGTTTCACCATCTTGGTCAGGCTGGTCTTGAACTCCTGACCTCAAGTGATCCACCCGCCTTGGCCTCCCAAAGTGCTGGGATTACAGGTGTGAGCCACTGCACCTGATGGAAATCAGTATGTTAAGAGATATCTGCATCCTCGTGTTTATTGCAGTACTGTTCACCATTGTCCAGACATGGAATCAACTTGGGTGTTCATCAACAGTTGAATGGACACAGAAAATACGGTGTGTGTGTATACACAAACACACACACAGACCCCCCCCACACACACATACACACGTACACGGAATACTATTCAGGCAGAAAAAAGAATGAAATTCTGTCATTCACAGAAACATGGATGGAACTGGAGGTCATTATGGTGAGTGAAGCAAGCCAGAAACAGAAAGATAAACACTACATGTTGTCATATGTGGAATCTAAGGAAGCTGATCTCATGAAGTAGAAAGTAGATACTATTTATTGACAGGGAGAGATTGGTTAAAAGATACAAAGTTACAGCTAATAGGAGGAATTCGTTCTAGTTTCTATATCACTGTAGGCTGAGTGTAGTTAGCAATAATTTATTATATATTTTCAAATAGCTAGGAGAGAGGTTATTGAATATTCCCAATAAAAAGAAATAATAAATGTTTGAAGTGATGAATATGTTAATTACCCTGATCTGATCATTGTACATTGTACGTATTGAAACATCACTATGTACCCATAAATATATATAATTATTATGTGTCAATTTAAAAAATAAAAAATATTTTTGGGTTACAATACAATGTTCATTTACTTCGCCTATCTATCTTTGCCAAACAACTAAGAAGTTTATGACTTGAACACTGAATAAACCTAAGGAAAAGTATTAAAAATTTAGTAGACAGGCAAGCAATGTTTGTGAATAGTACTTTTTGAAAATTATTTGCAAAACTATGGAAAATTCAGTAGCTCATGACTCAATCTATGAACATGTAGTGGAAAGTGACAAAATGTAAATTTATATTCCACAAAACTTTAAATTGTAAAAAATATGATTGTTATGAAATGCAAAAAATATGAAATAGTACAGGATACTAATTAATAGTATTTCACTTACAAAGTTCTACCCTGCCAGCAAAACAGATATTACATGCGGAAACTAACTCAGCCACCTGCAACTGTCATGTCAAGGTCAGGAACGTGCCTTTAGGAAGCTCCAGCTGAGTGCCAAGCCATTCTTATCTCAGTTATACTAACCTATTACACAGATGAGTCCATTGAGGTCTGAAGTCTGATACCTGAATCTAAGTCTAGCCTGTCTATTCAGTTCCACCAAAGACCATTAAGCACCATAATTTTGTTTTTGTTTTTTTGTTTTTTGCAAGAAGGAAGCTCATTTCTGTGTGCTGCTATATGTACGTTACATATAAATTTACCACAGATATTGTTACTTTTTCCATAGATCTACACATGCTTTAAACTCATTTTCTATCTTTTTCATATGAGTGGGAGTGTGTCTGTCTTTAACAGCAGTGAAGTATTCAAATGGACTCTTTCTGTTTGACAATTCTGATCTAATTATAGAGGAGATATTACATGGCAAATCCGATTACAATTGAGACACTATTATTCTCGGATATTTTTGGGATATAATCTTGCTTTTCAATTAAGTCAGTATATCAGTGATGTTTTTGAAGTTTCTTTTAAACTTCAGGTGTTATGGAAAATTCAATTAGAATACGAATCAAGTCTTATGTATTTTGTATGTAATCTGTGCCACATATAAATGACCCCTTTATAGGAACTTTGATTTTTGTAAGAGTCAGTTTGGTTCATAGCCCGCCAAATCTCCTACTTCTGTATTTGGTACATCCGTTTCCTAACCAGTCTACCCGGAACAACACCACCTGTTAACTGATCTTTAAAAAGGAAGCCAAATTCAGTTCTTGGAGTCATATTTTGTTTGTTCCCTCTAGCAGCCTCTCTGACTGGTACAATCTTCGTACTTTCCTTTGCCCTCAAGCCATTTCCATTTTGCAGAATTCAATTTCTGGCTTAAGCCAGTGCCTTAGAGGAATGAGGTCACTGGAATATCATTTGCCAGATCTCTCCACCAAAGCACAATAACCAAGGACTGGATGGAAAATCTCACACAAAGCCAGATTAGAATGTGTGCTAATGAGACGGCAGTGTTGCTTACAGTGATGCTATCTCTCAAAAGCAGCACAGTTCCCAAAAACATCCCAGCTTCCTCTAGCTCTCCTGGGCAGACTCAGAGACTGCAAATCTGGAGGTGACCTCGTTTCCAGGAGCTTTGTTTTCTCTCCCATGCGAGTGGCCAGGATAGGCTCTAAAGATGAAGGTACAGCGTTAGGAAAAAGTGCCATCTCTGGCTACGACTACGTTAAATGCAGCTCATTGCTTCATGTCACCCAGTTTCATTAAAACCATGGTATGCTGTAAAGGTATTTCAGTAGACAGAAGAACAGACGTGGAGCCCTCAGTCTGAGTCCACAGTTACTTGCTATATGGTTTTGGTTTAAGTCACTTAAGTTCTCTGTGCTTCACATTCTTCATTGTTAAAAATGGGGAAAGAAACACAGTATCTAAGAAACAGCTCAGGCATGAGGAAGCACGACATAACCATGTAAACGATAAAGACTTATAAACAGACATGATTATATGTTTGATGGCAAACTAGAAAAAACAAAACTTCAACCTTTGAACATAGACAAAACTATAGTAGCAACACCAGTGGTAACATGAGTGCTGTGATACGATCAACCAGATTTACCTTCAGAGGGTGTTTTTGTTTTTTTGTTTTTTTTTTTTTTATCAGAAAGGAGTTCTCAACAGGTATTTTTTTTTATTGCATTTTAGGTTTTGGGGTACATGTGACAGGTATTTTTTGTATGCATCTGAACAAGCATAACTCCCATGAAATTATGCTTTTCATGGAAACTTTGACCATATTAATCTTGGCAGGGTTTGGGTAATATTTTTGGAACTCTGAAAGGACTCTTTCATTTTAATTCCCATGAAAGGCTTTCTTTTTATATACTGTATTAGGAAAATCTGAAAAGATGAAGAAAACACCATCATCCTTCTGATAGTGTAGCCGAGTCGTAAATGCATGGCCCAGTGTCACTTTCACCATCACTGCCATCTGCGTGTAAAACGAGCCTTTCAGCCTTCAGTCATTAACTGTTCATTTCACACTTAGTCATTTCATAGATTCATGTTTGCACAGTACGTTAATACATTGACATTTTCACCTCGAGGCAGTTTTTGTGCAAAGATATTTATCTCACTCAGTGATTTACCCCACGGCGAGACAGATTCCCCCAGCTGTCTTCTTCTAGAATTCCTAAACTTTATAAAGCACAGTGACTCTTTCAGGTGATTGCAGTGGTGGCCCAGTCGAGACGTTATGCTAGCTTTCTGGGAGAGTTAATTGACTTCAGGGCTACATAATGTGCCCTAGGGAAGCACAATGACTGGGAAAAGCATCTCACCCGTAGGCGACTGCTCCGCGCTTACTTACACCAAGTTTTCACGGGTGGGGGACTTATATTCTTAGTAGTAGAGTTGAAGTGTGGAAAGTTGAAGGACTGAGGAGTACTGAGGGCTGAGATACAGCACCTTCTGTGTATGAGGAGCACCTAAGTCATCTTTCTTCAGCGAAACGGCCTCTAGGTTGTTTTGCCAAACCAAGCCTCTCTAACAGAAGGAGATTGTCAAGGCTTCAATTAGTAAATCCCTAAGCACCAAAGTTAATGATGTGAGCCGTGAAAAGTGGTGGCAAAGTCATTCCCAGCAAAGGGAGGAGTCAGATCAGTCGCCGTCCCCACTGGGCAGGAAGGAGGACCGGAGTCTACCACAGAAAGAGGTGTTCGTGCTCCCTCCTAAAAAGGAAGGAAAATTATCTAATCATTATGATTGTTAGGTAAGTTTCAGTAACAGTTTTCCAAGCAATAAAAGACCACAAAGGATACTTGGGTGCTAATTGCGCTTAAGACAGTAGCTCAAGTCTTATGCACAAGCAGGGAAAATATGAACATATGTTTAAGAAATGAAGGAAGGGAGAAGGATAAAAACGGATTTTTCCTTGATAAGCGAAGTCGGGAATCTCTGACTAGTATAGTCACAAAGACTGAACCATTTAATAATTGAGAGTACTGTCATTGCTCACAAAAAAGGGGAGGTCAATTTGTATAAAAATAGACGGCATGCTACCGAAATACAAAACTAAGGCATGAATGTGAAAAGTAATGATGGAAGACCACATATGTCAAAAGTTTGGTTAAAGCTTCCGGCCCTGGAGACTTCCAAGCCAGGATATTTAATGGGCGGATGAAATTAACAAACATGTACATGCCATCTTAGGGAAGCTATGAAAGCCTGTGGACGCTGGCAATTTTATCCTTCAATGACAATGAGAAAAGAATTCCTCATGAGGAAGATCGCTGTTCTGATGGAGGCCTCTGGGTATCCAGCCAAACTTCCCTTATGTTCCTCCGGAGTGACCACCTTTGTTGCTGGCCCTTCGCTGCCCAGTCAGACACCACATTTCCAAGTCACCCTCGCAGAACAGGGGCGATGGTTCTCACCAATGAAATGAGAATAAAGTGATGTTGCCGCTCCTGGTCGTGGCCTTCAAGTTTTGGGCAAGCACGCTTCCACACTTTCTGTCTGTCTGTCTCTCTCTCAAATACTGAGGTCCCATTGAACCCTGGGGAAAACACCCAGGGAATGGAGGAAAAGATAGAAGGGACTGGTTCCCTGGAAGGCCCCGTAGAGAGGGCCACACCACCAACACAGACCGCTCACCTCAGTCCGCTTACCTGAGAGGGAAAACGTTTGGTGTTTTAAATAGCAAGCACGTGGTTTCCATCTGTTTTATGCCCGTCGTCTTCGCATCATTATAAATGACAGCCCCTTTCACTGTCAATTGAACTTTCACTGTCACTGAATTACACAGTCACCCTATTTTAACTCAGGGTACCATGGTACCTCTTTATATCGGCAGCTTAGTTTCCCCACAACTGATGCAGGAGCCAGCACCTGCACCTCGAATGCTAACACAGCAGGACCCGAAATCTGTCGCCTGAGTAAGCGCAGGAGATGGCAGGGGAAGGAGCGTAGATCTCAGGGTGGAGGACTAGCGAGCTCTGGGGACATGTTTGGAAGACTCTCCCTGGCCCCGGGTCCTGACCAAACCCCGAGCCGTGGTGTCAGAGTGTGGATCTGCGTGGCTCGGCCTCGCTGCGTTAGGGAGATAGCACAGGAGAAACAAACACAGGCAAGAGCTGGCTCACTTTAAAGTAGAGATGGAAGTAGGCAGCTGGCGCTGGGGCTGGAAACCCCTCCTGCTTCTGGGCTCTCAACAGCAGGAGATACGTAACTTGGTTTTTGGAGCCTTTCTTAAAGGCCTACTGTCAAGCCAAAGCCAGAAAGACCTGACCAAGGGTGTTACTTCTACATATAAACTCACTGTTTCTCATGGCCTCAAACTTGGTGCCTTTACAATAAAGAGACAGATGGATCCTGGAAGCCAGGCCATTAGGCAGGCCTGAGGACTATATGCAGGATGGAGTTCTATGTGCGGTTTCTAGAACCCGGGACTCAGTGGAAGAAAATAAACCCACTAAGAAGCGTACACAATTTTTAAAACCACAAAACTGGTTTACAAATGCCTGTGACTACTTGAAACCTAAGCAACTATTTAGCACCCCTCCACTTTGGATATGGGTGTGAACATAATGCGTTAGAGAAGACCCTCTCCAAAAGGTGAAGCCAGCTGTCATAGCCGGTGTCATGGGAGATGGTGATCAAGAGTGATTCTGGGAGGCGCCGACCCAGCCACAGTGGGGGGGCCATGAGCAAGGACGCACTCAGGGGCACGACGGAAGAGCATGAGCAACTCCTGCCCAGCTGGGACCATCAGAGATCTGCCCTTTGCCCTTCCCTGGCCCCAGCTGTGTCCTCCCTGCAGATGCGCTGTTCCAGCTCCACTACTGCGGTCGTGAGTGGGAGGGACATAGACAACTGGCCTTGTAGCTGGAGGCCACTGGACAATGAGCCTCTACCTCTGGACCAGATAAAAAAGACCCTCCAGGCTGGGCACGGTGGTTCACTCCTATAATCCCAGCACTTTAGGTGGGTGGACCACCTGAGGTCAGGAGTTCAAGACCAGCCTGGCCAACATGGTGAAACCCTGTGTTTACTAAAAATACAAAAAAATTAGCCAGGCATGGTGGCGGACACCTATAATCCCAACTACTTGGAAGGCTGAGGCAGAATTGCTTGAACCCAGGAAGTGGAGGTTGCAGTGAGCCGAGATTGTGCCACTGCACTTCAGCCTGGGTGACAGAGTGAGACTCCATCTCAAAAAAACAATAAAAATAAAAACCAAAAAGAGCCTCCACTACCTCGGGGACCTAGACCTTGGGCTGGGGGCAATACAGAGGGGGCTCTGGGGCTCCCCGGGGAGGACAGCACACATACCTATGTGTAGAAAAAGAGCAGTCCCAAGTATCAGGTGACACTGGCGGGGTCTGAGGGGGACACAGCCAGCTACCAGATCTCTTCGCATTTCCCTGCAAACACTGTGCTGGTCCTTGACTTGCGGCTGGCCTTCCAGGATGATGTTTCTGAGCTTTCTGTGGAGAGAGTGGTCGCCTTGTGACTGAGGTCCACCCAATGGAGTTTGAGTGAAAGTGACATTTGCCACTCTGGATCAGGGCCTTAAAACACCGACCACGCCCTTCTCAACCCTCTCCCTTCACCCGAGCTGGGAGACGCAGGTGCCTCTGACCCGGTTCCCATCAGGCAGGAGAGGATGTCCTAACGAGACAGGAAGAATGTTTTCTTTGCCAGCCTGCACTTCCCACCAGCTAGGGATGGTTTTCTGAGAGAGAAATACACGTGAAGGTTTTTATGTCACTATTTGGGGGGATTTGTCACCATACTAAATCTTCACCCTGATGCCTACCAATTTAGCTATTTGTAAATTCAGTTCATCCATCTGTCGGGAATGCCATGTGTGGTGACAACTGCATGGTGTCCGACACCACAGTAGATTCCTAGGTCCATGTACTGAGCCACCAGTCAGTCACTGTTACACTGCGCTCAGGCGTGGCACTGTGCCCAAGGCCTCTCAGCAGGCCTGTGGGCTTCCGGCTGTGCCACGCCTGCAGAATCCGAGTGTACACAGTGGGACTGGAACCCAGAGCTTGCTGACGCTCGAACTGTTTATCTTTCCATTTATAGATGTTCAATTTGGTAACAGATTTGCAAACACACTAAAAATTTTCAGGAATATAGGGTATGTGTGTGTGTGTGTGTGTGTGTGTGTTTAACATATCAGCCATGTTTATTTTGCCTTTTCTATTAGACGTTAAAATTATTTTGCCAACATTTTGATAACTTGATTTTGTAATATAAATAAATAAAAGCATATGCCTCATGCCAATTTTACTTCATATGCTTAGATTCTGGGAATTTTCTATATACTTCAAGGTATAATTTTGGATTTTGAATAAAGCAACATTTTAGAACTTTAAGAGTTCATGACTGCAGTAAATACTGGGCAGAATGTATCTTTCCATGTCTTAGGATATATTGAACTTTATAAATAAATTATCATTAAAACTTTTAAAGAAAAAACACTTTGGAAGGAATGTTCTTTGGTTTATCTTGGTAAATTCTCCCTAGTTAGCTAAGATGTGATTATGGAATGTTTATCTCTTTGTGAAGGAAAAGCTGAAGGAGAGTGTTTCCTGTCAGGTAAAACAATACATGATGTCCAGATGGTTCCTACCTTTGCTAATATAAAACAGGAAAAATACAGGAAAAGAACAACTTCCTAATGTTAAGGTAAGAAGGTATGTTCTGGAGGCTCCATTCAATTTCTTTAATTTAATAAGTATGTTCTGGGCACCTCGGATGTGCCAGCTGGTAGCCCCGGGGTTGCCACTGACAGCCCAAGGGCCGTCTGCACTGCTGCTGGGCTGGTGTTGACGAGCCCCCTCCGTGTGCTGGTGGCTCTGAGAGCTGCAGGAGCAATGGCAGCAGAGCAGGCAGGTCCCTTCCCTGTTGAAGGCTGTAGTCCAGTGCAGCCTCCTCTAAGGGTGTGGGCTGCTAGGTACGTAGTTTTATCTCTCCCATTCTGAGTGTTCCCCTACCCTAAAGCAGGCAGCATCTGCTCTCTTTTGGGAATGTCTCTTTAGTACCTTTCATCTCCAATTACATCTGGTTAATTTCCGTTTATTTGTAGCTCCTCTTTGTTCATTTTTCAGGTATCAGCACAAGTGTGACTTCCTTAAGGAAGCCTGCCCTGAGACCCTAGTCTCATTAAGGTTTCTTTTCAATGATCTCATAAAACTGGATGTATTTTCTTCCAGGTGTTTATCTTACATGATGATTATAACTTTCTCTTAAATAATTATTCGATTTCCTGCCTCCTGTCTACCAGACTATATGCTCTCTGAGGCCAAGGACTATTGATTTTTAAATACTTTTTAATTTTTTTTTTTTTAGAGACAGTCTCACGCTGTGGCCCAGGCTAGTCTTAAACTCCTGAGCTCAAGTGATCCTCCCACCTCGGCCTCCGAAAGTGTAGGGATTACAGGTGTGAGTCAATGTGCCTGGCCATGGACTATTGATTTTAATTCATGAGCTTATCTCCTGGCACCTGGCACAGTTATGGGTTTAAAAGAAAGAAACAAACAAAACATTCCCACAAGCATGTAAATATCAATTATTATAATTTGTTGAATGAATGGATGAAAGGAGAATGTATCATTGTCTTGATGTTGGCAACAGTGCTAATCTGAAGATTGTAACACTTTCTTATAATTGGTAAATGTTGGTTTTTATTCTACTTTTTTTTTTTTTTTTTTTTGAGATGGAGTCTCACTCTGTCACCCAGGCTGGAGTGCAATGGCACAGTCTCGGCTCACTGCAACCTCCGCTCCCCGGGTTTAAGCAATTCTCCTGCCTCAGCCTCCCCAGCAGCTGGGATTACAGGTGCCTGCCATCACACCTGGCTGATTTTTGTATTCTTAGTAGAGACAGGGTTTCACCATGTCGGCCAGGCTGGTCTTGAACCCCTGACCTCAGGTGATCCACTTGCCTTGGCTTCCCAAAGTGTTGGGATTACAGGCATGAACCACAGTGCCCGGGCTTATTTTACTTTTTGGGGTCATATATGTTTTGTAAACAATGTTGAGTAAATTATTCAAGAAACCAGATGTCCCTTCTTTGAAATTCTCATAATCATAATGAAGTTGGGAAAGTCCCTCTCACCACCGCAGATTTCTATTTTGTCAAAATCTTACGGCCACGTTGTCTCCAGCCTGGTTCCTGACACCTTCAGGATCTGCATCCCAGGTGATCATGCATCTCCAGGCAGCAGCTAAGGCCGTAAGAATGAAAGAGCGAAAGATGGAAGCAGACCCTGGAGGTCCAAGAAAGGGTGAGGAACATGTAAATCATAGAGCAGGTGTCCATTATGTGAGGATGGATGGCAATTGGATGAATGTTCAGAAACAGTGACACAGGCACAAACTGAGACACTAAGATGGCCCAACCAGAGGTTTCTAACATATGCCCTGCCAAAGCAGTTGTGCCACCCTAGGATACAGAAAGCTGTGGGGCTGCTAGGAAAGAAAGAGCTTG
Organism: Cheracebus regulus; assembly: GCA_963574635.1. Classification (NCBI taxonomy): domain Eukaryota; kingdom Metazoa; phylum Chordata; class Mammalia; order Primates; family Pitheciidae; genus Cheracebus; species Cheracebus regulus. The sequence continues at coordinate 25,675 of CAUYQU010105186.1, forward strand.
AACCTGTTGGGAGCGTGTGGGGATGCAACACATTGTGTGGTGAACTTCATGTGTCAGCTTGACTGCACTAAGAGAGGCACAGATAGCTGGTGACACATTATTTCTGTGTGGGGGAGGGTGCTTCTGGAAGAGACTAGCATTCGAATTGCTGGCTGAGTAAAGATCACTCTCTCCAGTGTGGGTGGACATTAGTCATTCCATTCCAGGCTGGAATGGAACAAAAAAAATCGGAGGAAAGGCAAATTCTGTCTCTTCCAGAGCTGGGACATCCGTCTTCTCCACCCCACTGACCTTGGAGCTCCTGGTTCTTGAGGCTTCAGACTCCAGGACTTACATCAACAGCACACTGGTGCTCAGGCCTTTGGCTTCCAGCTGGGAGCAAGACCAATGGCTCTCCTGGCTGTCACGCCTCGAAGCTCAAACTCAAGTACATCACTGGCTTTCCAGGTTCTCCAGCTTGAAGACAGCAGATCATGGGACTTTTAGGTCTCCATAATTAGGCAAGCTAACTTCCATAATTTATTATCCACACACACACACGCACACACACACACACACAGACACACACTATTGGTTCTGGAGAACTCGGACTAATACATATATGAAGCTACGCCCTATTTTAATTGGAGTCCCCTGAACCAGACCCCCAAGGCAAGTGCTTTATTTACTGCATAAATGTAAGGGGTGTAAGTGCAACTTTGTTGCAGAGATATACTGCATAGTGGTGTAGGCTGAGCTTTTGGTGTATCCATGACTCAAACAATATGCATTGTACCCATTAAGTAATTTGTCATCATCCACTCCTACTGCTCCATAGCTGTCATGCCACACTTTGTCCACAGTTACTCATTATTTAGCTCCCACTTATATGAAGATACGAGAGTGAGAATATGTGATATTTTTCTCTCTGTGACTGACTTGTTTCACTCAGGATAATGGCCTCCAGTTCCATGCATGTTGCTGTCAAAGGTAGTATTTCCTTTTTAATGGCTGAATAGTATTCCACTTTGTATGTATATACATATCACACTTTGTTTATCTGATCATCTTTTGATGGACCCTGAGGTTGCTTCCATATGTTTGCTATTGTGAATAGTGTTGTGGTAAACATATGAGTGCGAGTATCTTTTTGGTATAATGATTTATTTTCTTTTGGGTAGATACCCAATGGAGGGGATTGCTGTATCCAATGGTTTCTACTTTTAGTTCTTTGAGAAATCTCCATGCTGTTCTCCATAGAGATTGTGCTGATTTACATCTCCAGCAACAGTGTATATAAGCGTTCCCTTTTCTCCATAGCCTCTCCAACATCTGCTATTTTTTAATAGCCATTCTGACTGGTATAAGATGATATCTCACTGTGGTTTTAATTTTCAGTTTTCTGATGATTAGTGATGTTCAGCATTTTTTTTCAATGTTGGTCATTAGTATGATTTCCTCTGAAAAATGTTGACCCATTTGAAAAATGGGTGACCTTTGCTCACTTTTTGATGGGATTATTATTTTTTGGTTGAGTGGTTTGAGTTCCTGAGACAAGTCGTTTAAATGCAAATAGTTTACATATTGAATCCAGGAGCAGCCTAGGAAGTTGGAGAAGAGCAGGAAGCCCATCAGGTGTGTGGCGTCAGGCACTCGCCACTGTGGGCAGCAGAGGCTCCGTCCAACCAGAGAGCTTCGGGAGACAGTAAACAAGGTAATTTAGTGCATAGGTACCAACTGCTTTGATGTTGAAGACAGGGTGAGACAACGCATTTCAGAGCAATGCCAGGAAAATATGGATCAAACCTTGAATATCAAGAGAATGTATGGGGTTCACGACAGATCCAGATTTGAACGAGTTTAGTGAGTGCCAGGAATTCCATGACCTTTCCCAGCGGTTTCTTATTTAACTCTCAAAATAATGAAGTGGGGATGGTTATTCTCGTGTTCACATATAAAGAAACTGACGCTCAGAGGGCACGAGTGCCTTATGGAGTACCAAAGAGTGAATACAGAGGAGATTCTGGGTCATATCCCGGTTTCTGAACTCAAAATATAGTGATAGCAAATAGGAAATATCAGAAAAAGCAGGTGCTTTGTAGGCTATTTCTGTGTGTGCTCCATTGCTGTCCACGGCAGTACCTGAATCTTAACAACCAGTCATGGCACAGCTGACCAAGCAGGACAGTCAGTGTGAGCACATGCATCATCTGCACATCAGCCCTGCCTTTGAACTTCGGACAAGCCCCTTGACCTCTCTGGTCTTCAGTTTCTTCATGGTGAAATTGATACATAAAATCTACTTTAACAGGTACAAACTTTGTTGTCAAGGCTAAACAAACTCAGTTCTGTTCCATTTGTTCCAAGACCCATATTTGATTCCCTAACACCTTGGCATATTCTCAAATCAGCTATTTCCTTCTGTACATACCAATGTTAACAATGAATGGAGCACTTCAAAGAAATCAGCTACTTCTACAGACCAAAAACTTACAGGCAAAGGCTGTATAGAGAGAAACAACTTCTACAGCATACTTATGAAGCAGAAATGCAAGCATTAACATTTCCCTTAATCCAAGGTTTTTCTTCAAGTGCAATGGTAATTACATAATTAGGATTCTCTTTTCTTGTTATTTATATTAATTAATTAACCCATTCATCAAATATTAAGCAGCTATTCTGCGCCAGACACTAAACCAGTCCTGGGACAGAGAGATGAGCAAAACACATGTGGAGTCTAGTTGTGGAATCGGATTTTAACAAGAAGTACAGCAAAAAATATTCTCATTTGTGGTTCCAACGGAAAATAGTGGATATGAAAGAGATCTAATATTACATAATAAAGCTATTGAGGAAACCATTTCTAAACAAAATCTTTTAAAATGTTAACTGCTCTCAGAAAGAAATTATAGATAGATATCCTCAGCCTCTGCTGAAGGATGGGTCTCAAGGACTCAGAAAAAAAAAAAAAGGGTTTAAAACTCAACATTATGACCTGCAACTGATTCATTTAGACTGAATTCAATTCAGTTCAACTTAGCTCAGTTAGACTCAGTTAAACTTAGCCAATCTTCTTGGAATATTGTATTAGTGTGGAGAAAAGCAGTTCTCATTGTTGATGCCCTAAACACTCACTTTTTCCCCAAAGCTCTAATAAGCTTTAGCCCTGACTTCATTCTACACCAAACAAGAGCTTAGAGAATGACATGAGTGCTGTGCTTCGCACACCAGCAGGAATAAATTGTTAAGGTTTTTGTTTTTTTAAATAATGAATCAAGGGAGCGATTGACCTGTTCAGTTGAAAGCAATTAATGAAGAATCATATTCTAGCTTTTTTCTACAACAGACAGCAACAATTGTAATCTCTGTCCTGATTATTTCACTTAAGTTTGAACAAATGACTTGAATTTTGTGTGCTTCTAATTTTTTTAAATTCTGTTGCCTTTTGTTTGCTCTCAGCTCACTTTCACCTTACAGTTAGTTTTGGGACCCAAATGACTTTCCTTTAAGTACAGTGGTAATTACATAATTATCATGAGCTTATTTTTCTTAATCCACTCATCAAATATTTATTAAGTAATACATTTATGTCTTACTTAAATGTATTCTGGGTTTCTTAATTCCAACTCTATAGTTTATTTTCTTACTCTTCTTTCCAGAGAAAAATTTTCACTTTTGCCTACAAATTTTCACAGTTTGCCTACTGTTAGTGCCAGAAATGCGTTAGACAATTATATGTGGGTTTTCAAAGAACCTAAAATTAAAATTAGTCAGTACTAATCGAAACTTTTATCCAAATGGAAACATTTTCTGCTTGTAAAGCTTTGGTGAAAATGAAGCAAAAGGAATTCTACCGCTGAGGACTTCGATCGCTTTAACAAGTATGGTTCCCACAGCTTGGCAAGGATCAGTGACTGACGGGTGAGTTTTGTTCTGTCCCATTCAAACCAGCCTCCACAGAATGTTTGTTTTTCTTTTCTGCATGATTGAGAACAAGACTGCTTACATAACACGTTTCAAGTAAAATTTAATGATGACTCAGTCGCTACATCTTTAGTTTGGTTTTGATCATCTTCTGAGTAAGATAAGATTTTGACTAATGAGAATGAGAGCTTTTTATTTTGTTTGAAATTAGCTGAATAATCTTTTTTCATATTTCCATCATGTTAATTTCAATGTATCGAGCACTAATATAGTTTGTAACATTACAGGAAAACAAGAGACATCTACAAAGTTATCTTACTGTTTGTTTTCCAAAGACTTGGAGATGGCCATGATGTTAGTTTACAAAAATTTTAGATTTGTGGCACAAGCTAAATCAGGCAAACACAAAGTTGAAATGACATTAAAAACATTTTAGCCCAATAACTTAATCTTATGGATCAGGAATGTCTAGAAAGCTTTAAGTAGAAGAGTGCCATTTCCAACCTATTTGACTGACTCAAGTCTAGTAAATCCTCCAGGAAGCCTTAGGGGACGGACCATTATTCCAGAAAGTACTGGCTTCTAACACACAACTAAGAGTGGTATTAATCCTGGGCCACTGTGTTAATTCTTTCCTTGGGATTTCATCGATTGTCAGGAAATTACAGACTCTTAATAGGGGCATGCTTACAATTATATAAGGTTTTTTTTTTTTGTTGCTGTTGTTGTTTTTCACTCAGATCTGATGCTGAGAAAGAGAAGTGTCCTTCCTGTTGACAATATATAGATTTTTTTTCTAACCTATTCTTTCATTAAGGTTATAGCATTTCAAGATTCTTATGTATGAGGAAATATCAGTCCCAACACCCTATCATATGCTGACCTGAAGCCCTGCCTTTTATCCCTCACACATTAGAACCCAAAACATAAACTTTTTGGTGTCAGCCAGCAATTGCAGGGTTTCGCTGCATTCCCCTTTGCTTTATCTGAATGCTTCCCTGCTTACCTAAAATGAGGTCCTTCAACCAAGCATTCAACTAAGTATTTAAATACTGATTTCATTTTTTTTTCCTGGTATTTTAAAGTTTCTTTTCAGAGGTATTTTCCAGAATACCTAATTCATAATATTTGGGGATGTACAATTTCAACATGTGTTGATTGTATTTATCAGAGGTCACAGGACAATCTACTGACTTATCTATCCTTCCCAAACATTCACAACATTATCTGTCCAGCCTTTTAAGGAAGTTGACTTTGGGGTCTCTGCTTTCATTGGGAGGGTAATACATTTATTCCTTATTTAAATGCGTTCTGGGGTTTTTAATTCCAACTCTGAAGCTTCTTATTTTCTTACCCTTCTTTTCAGAGAAAAATATTTCACATTTCCACTCTTTCAGGAAGAAACAAATTCGATATCACTTGCAAAAGAGTAGGAGATAAAGCATTAGAGACTATTTTTTCGAAACTTCAAGAAGCATATTGATTGGAAGGAAGAAATATGGTAGAGATCAAGGTTGAGAGATGTAATTCGTTAATATATTTCTCCCATAACTGTTTATTGAGTTCTGACAAGGTAACAAGCAATGTATTTGTGACTGGGAATAAAATTATGAATAAGACAGCTCTGATCTCTTCTCTTTCCTTACAGAGCTTTACGATAAGACTGTATTTTAGAGTAATGAATATTTGATGTGAGCAAAAAAAGGTAATTAGTATATTACATTTTTCAAAAGCTACTTCATAGCATTGCGGTGTTCATCTATTTTAATTAATATTATTGTTAACATTTTAGCTGTGTTTATAATTTTGACAGGTTTTTTCATTGCTAATGAGGAATATGCTCCTTATCCTGTGGTCTTCCCTCTCTGGGTAAACTGTCTTTTCTCCCTACTTAACTTTACGATTTCATTTTTTGCTTTAATTTTCTGTAGCTTCAGAGTGAGTGAAGTGCAGACATACTGCATCTTCCCAGAACTCACTGTGCCCCTTCAGTTTGAATAGTCATATCTCTTATTCTGAGATGTTCTCATCTGCTCAGAACTTGTTATATTTTATCCAGCATGGGCATCCATATCCACCCAGTTCATCTTTTGCTAAAACAATATGCTTACATAGGGTTGACTTCCATTCTCATGAATCTGATTTTTCTGGAACATTATTTAGATATAAATGGGATAGTGTCCTTTACCCACCTTGTGATCTGAGGTTTCTGCTCTAGGTAGATTCCAACCTGTGTTTCCCTGGCTTTCTGCGGCACCCCTTTGCCTCCAGCAGTGAAGCTCACAGGACACTGTCCTTCACCTGCGGGGATGGGGCTCCTCACCATGTAGGAAATGCCCAGCAGGAAATGCCTCCCCTCTTAACGGTCACCCACACCCCAAAACGACTGGCTGACAGGCAGATAAAAACCTGGGCTCCTTTGCTTCAAGGTGGGACAACTCGGTGATGCATTCAGGATGCCGAAGTCCCTGGAGGGTTCAGCCCAGGTTCTGCTCACCTGAAGCCTCTGTGCAGCTCCTCATCTTTCCCCTGGCCTCTCTGCCCCCTCATCTTCCCCTACGTTTCTCTATGCCCTGCTGCTAGGAGGATACCCTGTCCGAGGCCTCATCCTCATTTTTCCTGTCTTCCTTCAAGTATAGCTCATGAGCAGCAGTTTAACCTGACTTTGCCTATTTCAATGACTGTATTTGTTTTGTCGTAAAAGTTCTGTTGGTTCTTTTTCAAAGCCTTGTGTTTTTATTTTCATATGTTTATGTACTTTCAATATAGTTTCTAATTTTTCTTTTACGCCTTTAATAATTTTTGTTTGAAGCAGAGTCTCACTCTGTTGCCCAGGCTGGAGTGCAGTGGCATAATCTCGGTGCACTGCAACCTCTGCCGCCCTGGTTCAAGTGATTCTCCTGCCTCGGTTTCCTGAGTAGCCGGGATTATAGGTGTCCACTACCACACCTGGCTACTTTAGTAGAAAGGGGGTTTCTCCATGTTGGTCAGGCTGGCCTTGAACTCCTGACCTCAGGTGATCCACCCACCTCGGCCTCCCAAAGTGCTGGGATTACAGGCATGAGCTGCTGTGCCTGGCTGCCTTTAATAATTTTAGACATTTATTTTATAGTTCCTTTCATATAAGAATCTGAATATTCTCAGCTGTTGGTGTTAATGATCCCATTTGCTGTAATATTTGGCTCTTCCTGATACATTTCGCCCTCATGGGTCTGTCACTTTTTACGGTGGGCTCGTTTTTGCTGGTGTTGATTTTGCTCTGGGAGCCTAACGTGTCCTGTTTTTGTTGTCATTGTTTTCTTTTGTTTTCCCAGTTTACTTTTGCTGAGATCTTAGGATTTTCCATGATCTCAATGCAGATTTTAATGTTAACTTCTCAGTTTATATTTCTGCAACCATTAAAGGGACACATTTACACAGCGTACCTGTGCCTGACCTGGGTTCTCCTGTGTGACTTTTATGCTGACCAGGAGCCCAGTGCGATGTAAGCTTCCCCAGTGTGGTGGGCGAACACCTGTTGATATCCTTCTTGGGAGGAAGACAGCTCACCATGGTTCTTTACACGGACAAAGTTACTTTTGCTTTTCACTGCTTTAACTGTGCATTCCCGGGGCACATTCTTTCAGTGTGGCTATGAAAATGTGATATCCTCTCCCTGCATAGCTCCTGCTGAGAACCAAGGCCTTCATGTCTCTGTTTGGGGGCTTTCAATAACTTTCTTTCCTGCTCAGCTACGTATTTTAAAAGTTATTTTGTTATATTTTACCCAGTACAGGTATCCACATTAGCCCAACACACCCTTTGCTAGAATATCAATCTATCCTTTACAACATCTACAGGGGCAAACCATGCTTCTAAAGCAAGTTTCTTGGAGGAAAAAAAAACTGTATTTTTAAAAAATAAAAGTAAAAAGAATATTGTATTAGTCTATTCTCACACTGCTATAAAGAACTACCTGAAACTGGGCAATTTATGAAGAAAAGATGCTTAACTGACTCACAGTTCCTCAGGCTTAACAGGAAGCATGACTGAGAGACCACAGGAAACTTACAGTCATGGCGGAAGGCAAAGGGAAGCCAGTGCCTTCTTCACATGGTGTCAGGAGAGAGAGAGTCGGTGGTCGGGGGAGGTGCCACACACTGTGAAACCATCAGATCTGGTGAGAACTCACTGTCACAAAGACCAGCAAGGTGGTAATCTGCCCCATGATCCAATCACCCACCTCTAGGCCCCTCCTCCAATTTGACATGAGGTTTGGGCAGGGACACAAATCCAAACCATATCAGATACACGTGGAAAAATCCTGTGAGACCATTCTTTGACAGCTAACTGTCTACACTTGTGATCTTAAGAACCCCGGATTGGAGATCTCAAGGATCCTTGCCCAAGCACCTCCCTCGCTGCCTCAGTGACTTAAAAAGTAGGCCTTTGTCATTCAAAAGCACTTGCTAAGTCAAGGACTTGGAATACTGATTAAAGCATTTTTTGTTGAATGGGCGAGGTGTGTTAGGAAAGGAACGGTAGAGACCAGCATCTCAGGAAGCACATTCATTCATAGACCCTGCTACTCAGTGACAGCTCATGCACGCCCTCCACCAAGCAGCTTCCTCTTAGTGTTGCAGAAGACTATTCCACGACATAGAATTCTCAGTGGCATGATATAGCAAAGTGGAGAAAATGATGTTTCACATTGTGTAAATGATAATCTCAGTGAACACACAGAAAGGAAATATATCTAAGTATTAATCATGGTTGGTTCTGAATGGTGAGATTATAAGTGAGTTTTATGATATTTGTCTTTTTATTCTGTATTTTCCTAAGTTTCCACCATGAACTTTTTTTGTTCCACAATGACCTCTTGCCTAGTATGGCTGTTTTCATTCTTTCCCTGAAAACCCAGGTGATCCTTTAAAATGCAAGTCAGATCATATCATTCCTCTGCTTAAAAAACTCTCCAATGGCTCCTCATTTCGCTCAGTATGAACGCCATGTCCTTATCTGGCTGTGACAAATTGGATATTTGCATACATCATTGTTTCCCTTTCTAAGCAATGTCCTCGAAGTGTGGACCACCAGCATGAGCATCACCTGTAGGCTTGTCAGAGATGCAAATTCCACGGGCTCATCCAAGGTGTACTGAACCCCAACAGTGTGTCAACAAACCTTCTTCATGACTAGAGGTGATGGAGGCTGAGAATCTCTAAGCTATGCTATTCCTCTGTATGGCAGGACCAGGGACCTGGGAACTACATTTCCCAGAGTAACCATCAGCAAGGTTCTGGTTTTGATCTGGAAGGCAGAAGATCAGAAGGCATTACTTTTTCCTGGCTGCTTAGATGAACTGAGGTTTTTTGGTGGCCTCGGGGCATTTTCTTGTGAAAGCAGCTGTGACTATTGATAGTGGGTTCCTGCAGTTCCTGACAAGGATATCAGAAGCATCTTCATAAATCTCTAAAGAACATCAAACCTACAAGTGCTCCAGCACAGAAAATGGTTTTGAACATGACTATTTTGCTGTAGTAAGTTGTTTTCCATTTTAAATAGTTTCTGTGTTCTTTCACAAACACTGACCTATGCAGGTGCTGTTGGCATTCTTTGTTTGCAGAAACATTCCATGCATTCATCACATTTTACCATCACTTAACACCTGACAATTCATGTCAATAGAGACTCCCAGTCATTCTACAAACAAGGAAGTCTCCCTACATTTTTAGACACCTCCTCAGGTTGCAGGACTGTTTCCAATCAGGTATCTCTGCCTGGGCCGTGGTAGTGTCAGTGCCTAAAATAGTGAGTGGTCCTTAGTAAATACTTACTATGTGTTGAGTGAAAAAATAAATAACAATATGATAAAAGCTATTTTTGTAAAGCATATCAAGGGTGGAAGCTTATCTAAATCACATCCCACATTTGGAAAATCCAGCATGGTTTTCTATGTTTTGCTCAGTCCCAGAGGACTATCTCCTCACTTAGAGTCTTCTAAAAATTCTTAAGGCAGTTATAATTTTCTGAGTCATGGGGAAAGCTTGTGAACTCTCTGTTCAACTACAGATAATCTGGAAATTATCTGGAAACATCATATGGCCCAAGGATACAGAGCTTACTTTTTACCTGTGTCTCTTTCTTGGGACTTGGTAATTAGCAGGATCAAGTGACATCAGTGAGGACAGGGTCCCCTAATCTGACAAGTGTTGACCCATCCATAAAACATGCTTTTTGTTGTTGTTGTTGTTAAGTGTGCTTTGGTGTGCTATGATTGGAAACTTGTGACACGGATCTACAGCATGTCTCACCCTGTCTACTATAGGATAGCAAAAGTGTGATTCTCAGGCCAAAAACCCAGCTGTATGAAAAATATTTCTCTGTGAACTTAATCCTGGATTTCAGCTCCCATTCCACTGTATTGGTGAGGAATGATTTTTCCAATGCTATTGAGATCCTTTCCAAGGATACTCCAGAATGTGCTGTGTTCATGACCCCTAGAAAGTGAAATGAGGATCAATGTTACCATGGTCACCACTGACCTTTTAAAAACTCCCTTAGATTTCTGCGTCCAAATCTCCAATAGAGCAGGGAATCTTTCTGAAACTGGGAATCTTGTCTTTTCTTTCTTTCTTTCTTTTGTTGTTGTTTTTGTTGTTGTTGAGAGAGGGTCTTGTTCTGTCACTCGGGCTGTGCTGCAGTAGTGTAATCGTGATTCTTACTATAGCCTCAAACTCCTGGACTCAAGCTGTCTTCCCACCTTGACTACAGGCATGCATTACCATGCCTGATTTTTTCTCTTTTAATTCATGCAGAGACAGGGTCTCACTATGTTGCCGAGGATGGTCTTGAACTCCGGACTCAAGTAATCCTCCTGCCTTGTCCTCCCCAAGTGCCAGGATTACAGGTGTGAGCCACCACGCCCAGCCTGAAGTTGAGAATTCTGAAGCAGTGAGTTTTACCTCTCACAGCCAACTGCTTAGAGGTCTTATCTCTGCCCTCTCTCCAGAGTGCTTTCACTGAATAGTCTTCTCCCACTCTTTTATTATTAGAATAAAAAGAATGAAAGAGAGAAAGAAAGAGGAAGAGATTTTAGAAAAAGAGAGAAAAGGAGAAAGAAAGAAACAGCAAAAGAAAGAAAAAAAGAATGAAAGTGATAGAGGAAGAGATTTTAGAAAAAGAGAGAAAAGGAGAAAGAAAGAAACAGCAAAAGAAAGAAAAAAAGAATGAAAGAGAAAGCAAGAGGAAGAGATTTTAGAAAAAGAGAGAAAAGGAGAAAGAAAGAAACAGCAAAAGAAAGAAAAAAAGAATGAAAGAGAGAGAGAAAGAGGAAGAGAAAGAGGGAGAGAGAATGGGATT